>JAWVWN010000129.1:1755000-1795711 GCA_037367305.1 Phrynocephalus vlangalii
GGAACGGGCGGGTGGCTGGCGGGGGCTTTGGGAGCACCGCCGCCGCCGCCGCCGCCACGGTGTGTGTGTGTGTGTGTGTGTGTGTGAGAGAGAGAGAGGTGGGAACGGGCCGGTGGCTGGCGGGGGCTTTGGGAGCGCCGCCGCCGCCGCCACGGTGTGTGTGCGTGTGAGTGAGTGAGAGAGAGAGAGAGAGAGAGAGAGAGAGAGAGAGAGAGAGGCGGGAACGGGCGGGTGGCTGGCGGGGGCTTTGGGAGCGCCGCCGCCACCCGTGTGTGTGTGTGTGTTTGTGTGTGTTTCTGTGTGTGTGTGTGTGTGTGTGTGTGTGTGTGTGTGCGCGCCGAGCCAGCAGGTGTGTGGGGGGGAAATCCGCCACCCTCCCCCCCTCGGAACAAAGTCCGCCGCTGGTGCGCCCTCCTGCCTGCTGGCCACCTCGGGGACTCCGGCAACAGGTGGGGGGGGGGAATTCCCGGCGCGGTCCCCCAAGCCCCCCGCCCCAGGCCAAGTGGCGCACCCCACTCCCTCCCCCCACCCCTGCGGCCACCTCCGTCCGACCACCTGCGGCCGGCCGGGAAAGAGGGAAGGAAGGAGGGGAGAGGAGGGACAGCAGACACGGAGGAGGGGTGAGCCGCCCGCCCGCCCCCCATTGCCCAAAAAAACCGCCCCCCGTCGCCCAAAAAAAACATAGGAATGCATTGAAACGGATTAAATCCAGTTTCAATGCATTCCTATGGGAAATGACAATTTGTACAACGGAAAACTTGTATAACGTAATTTGATTTGGAACGAATTAATTACGTTATACAAGGTACCACTGTATTTACCGCAATTGTGTGCTATCAAGTCATTTCTGACCTACGGTGACCCTTTTCAATGTTTTCTATGTAGAAAGTACTCAGAAGTGGTTTACCATTCCTTTCTTCTGGGGTCAGATGGGGATTATGCAGCTTGCCCAAGGCCACACAGGCTGGTCCTTCCCCAGGAGGGACACTGGGGAATTGAACTCCCAAGCTTTGGCTCCACAGCCAGATACTTAACTCACTGAACTATATTAAACCTAATACTGTGTTTGATTTTGAACACTGTAAACCAGCTGAATCATTTAATTTCATTTTAAGGTATTTCATTTTGAGGCACAGTTGTTTCCTGAACATAAATTGCAGGGATGAATAAAGGTGTACAGTATTATTTAATAGGTTTTATATCTCTTTGTGCACATACAATACTTTTAAGCAGAAATTCTTCACAGTGGTAGAAAAGATTTCGCTCCTCTGATTTTCTTTTTCACTCCTTGGCAAGTAAGGGTGAGCACTGCATGACGCTGTTTCAGTAGATCCAGCTTCCCATCGAGTTCATCAGCAGTACTCACCTTATTCTCATAGTCCCTCAATAACAGTGTATTCCCAAGTAAGCCACACTTCTGGTAAAGCCTCTGATTGTCCATTCTAAGTTTATCCCGAGATTGTTTGGTTTTAGTTAAGATCTCTCTCTTTTGAGCCACATGAGCCTCAATTGCCATCAGTTCTGCTTTTTGTTCTTGATTCTTTGCTTCCACAAACTGCAGTTTTTCTTTTACTTGAGACAGGATTTGCACTGTGTTGGTGATCCTTTTCCGCAGCTTCAGAAGCTCCTCGTTCCGTTCTTCAATCTTTTCATTATATGTCTGGTTCTCGATTTTCAGCTGCTCAAAGTCTATTAAGTGCAGCCCTTCTGCCAACATCTCCTGAACTTTTAGGCTTGCTTCAAGTTTTTGGATCCTGTGCTTCAACTTTATATTTTCAAGACGAACCTAGAAGGACAACATGTGAAGTCAGACTACAGAGATATTACCAAAGGATTTGTTCAACCTGAGCAATACAGACTTGAGTAGCTGGGGAAATTTAACAGAACAGAAGCAGACACAGTTTTTCTACTAAGAATACAGAATTGCTGGTTGTGAGTGACACTTCTCCAGGTGAGAGTTATTATGTGATAGGATAGGGAAAAGAGAGATAAAACTGACTAGAGTTCAGTGGGATCTTGTGGGATCTGGAGGGAAACTGGTTCCAGAGTTCTACCTAGAGATGTGAAGGCCAGGGGAAAAAAACAGAAAAATTCAGGAAAAAACAGGTTTTTCTATTTTTTTCCAGAAGACTTTTGTGTTGTTTTTTTCTTAAAAAAGTGAAAAAATAAAAATGATTATGGAATGTTTTATTTTAAAATGATGAATCAAATATTTTAAGACAGGTTGTTCTAATATTTTCCTAATCATTTGTAAAAAAATATGCATAGTATCAGATTATTCTAATTTCTGTGTACTGAGGACAAGCAAGTCCTAGGTTACAAACTGAACTCTCCAATTCAAGCACAAATGCATTTCTTTTAGGAGGTGCTGCTATTGTCATAAGAAAAAGAAAAAGATTTCACTTTTGTTTTTCATGTGAGTGGGTCTGTTTGGTTCTGTTCTGTCCTCTTCACTAGGCCTCAAAGCACTGGGAGAAAATACAGAGCATCAAAAATGATTCTGATTAAATGTCATGTCCATTCATTGAAACTTAGTCCCACTCCCTTCTATACATTTCCCCCCTCTTCAATTCTTTTTATGAGAAAGAGGTTTTTATTTTATTTTTATTTAATACTGTGGAGAGGAATTATGAATGGTTAATTCTGGATTTTTAAATATTGTTTTTTAGTGCTCCACATAAACTAGTAAACATTTCAGGAGATTGTTACTTACAATTACAAATATATATTATTTAACAAGTAAACTCTGTAATAATTGCTTGGATATACTATTTTTAATATGTAATAATTTTATGCCGTCAAATTGTCCTTAGTCATATTTTACATTCCTAAAGTAACAGAATGATTTTCAAGCTGTAAAATGGGCTGTGGGGTGCTAATGTAGCATTTTTTCAATTTTTCCAAAAATTTCAATTTCCCCCCCAGAAAAAAACGAGCTTCAAAATTTCCGGAAATTTTACATCTATAGTTCTACCATCACTTTTCCTGAAACAGCAAGCCACAAATGTGGGTTGTCTGAACAAAATATAAAGACTATTTGGTTGAGTTGATATTTGGAAATCAAAAACCAGGGTATCAGTAGCATGGGAATTAATATATTTTAATGGGTTTTGCTCAATTATATTTGCCTTGAGCTTAGAGGATGAGGTGTACTTTGAATAAATTTGTCACTCTAACCAATAACATACTCCCAATTTATAAGTGGGACTAACAGCCCTCCATAACTGCCAGGAACCTACACAAGTGATTTCCCAAATTAGTCTGGCAGTGGCAGAATTTACAGCTGTGGAGAACTTTATAGTGTTTTTGGAACCAACTCCCCCCAGAGATTTGTTTGGCTCCTTTGCTCCTGGTTTTCAAGAAACATCTTAAAACGTGGCTATTTAGGAAAGCTTTCCAGGGTTTTAACTTACTTATTCTGTTATTGATTTGCTATCATTTATTTTATTTTTGTGCCATCTAAAGCCCAACTTGTTCTTTCTTCAATGGTTGTGAATTAATAATACTACTATGTTAACAATACTATGTTTTTATATTGGATTGTTTATTTATGGTATTGTTTGTTGGCTTGGTTTTGTACTTTGACATTTGTTTAATTCTTGTAAACTGCCCAGAGTAGCCTAGTAGCTAGATGGAGCAATATATAAATTTAATAAGTAATAAATAAAATAGTGCAATTTCATGCAGGGTTATTCAGAAAGTTCAAAGTTTACTTCTGTGAATTTAGGTGCAGGATAAATTTCCATGAATCTTTTCAAAATGTAATTCTCTTCAAATTGTTGTTTAGAAAAGCTACTCTAGATTTTACTAAAGCTCAAATTATTTATTTCTACTGGTATCAACCATTAACTAGGGAGCTCATTTTTAAAAGCTAGACTGTGTACCTGTACTTCAAAACACAACAGAAGAGGTAGACTAGATTAATTTTGGTTTGGGGGGAGGATATTAAGCACATCCGATCTCGCCTGATTTTGGAAGCTAAGCAGGATCGGCCCTGGTTAGTACTTTGATGGGAGACCACCAGGGAATACCAGTGGCTGTACATGCCTGGAGTAGAAACTGGCAAACCACTCCAGTATTCCTGCCAAGAAAACTCCATGGCCATGGAGTCACGAAGAGTCGGTCACACGACTGTAACGACACAACACACACAACTTGCTTAAATTAGCGACATTCCTGTGCACAGGTACAGGCACACACAGCTGTCATTCGTGAGATCTAGAAGTAAAACTACAAACCCTGGTTCTACATAATTGGGGTGCGCTGGGTTTGGGGAGGGGTGCAAGAGGGTGCCAAGAAGAAGAAGAAGAAGGTTTTGGGCTTAGGGGCAAGTCCCCTTGGCCAAGGAGATTAGAGGGAGGCCCGGCAAGGGGTAGGGGCCGGGCTCACCTCGGTCACTTCTTTTTCCTTGCTCTGCTCCCTGGCCTGGATCTGGTCCACCTCCTTGATGGCGGCGTGCCTGCCGCCCAGCCTCCGTCCCATGGTAAACACCGCCACCTCTTTCTTGGCCGCCTGGTGGCTCTTCCACTCGGCGTCCACCTGGGCCAGCTTCTCCTCGCAGGAGCGCTGGAGGGCCTCGATCTGCTTCTGGAACCAGGCCACTTCTCCCAGCTGGTCCCGCCGCATGTCCTGCAGCATGGCCAAGTAGCGGCTATAGCGCTGCTCCCGGTCCGAGATGTGCTGCTCCAGCTCGGCGCGGCCGGCGGCGGCGGCGGCGGCGATGGGCTCCTTGCCCTTGGCCGCCTTGTTGAGCACCTCGCCCAGCTTGCCCTGGAGCTTGGTGTTGTAGTGGCGGAGGCGGCTCCGCTCCGACAGCAGCTGCCGGTACTGCTCCGACAGCTCCTCCCGCTGGAGCTGCTCTTGGGCCAGGCGCCAGGTCAGCTCCTCCTCCGTCTCCACGGCCGTCACCGACGACTCCACGCTCCCCCGGCTGGAGCCCAGGCCCAGCGAGGCCCCGCTCGGACGCTTGTGCTCCAGCTCCCAAAGGCTCAGGCTGATCCGGCGGCCCAGGTCGGCGCCCACCTGCAGCGGCGGAGGCTCCAGCAGCTCCCCGGCGGCGAACGAGACGTGGGTGGGCAGCTCCTCCAAGGAGGGCACCGCATCCACCGACGCCGCCACCGACGCCGACTCCATCTCTTCCGAGGCCACGGGGAACACCGCGCCGCCGGCGCCCTCCTCCTCCTCCTCCTCCTCCTCCTCCGCGCCAGGCGCCTCCCACGGGCCTTCGCTGGCCGGTTCCGCGAGGGGACCTTCCGGCGGCTCTTCCGCCGCTACCGGCTCCGCCTCGGCTTCTCCCTCGCTTTCTGGCGGAGGCGGCTCTCCCTCGACGGTGGCAGAGGAAGGGACGCCCTCCACGGCCTCCTCCGTCCTCTCCTCCTCGGCCGCCTCAGGGACCGCCACCGGAGCGTCTTCAGGAGCCTCCGCCGCCGCCGCCGCCGCCGCCGCTTCAGCCTCCTGCAGCTCAGGGCCAGGCGGTGTGGCGGCGGCCGTCATGGACTCCACCGCCTCAGGCGCCGCAGCCGGAGCGGCGGCCTCGTCCTCCCCCTCGGGAACCACCGGCCCCGCGGCTTCCTCCATGGCTGTCTCCGGGCTGGCCGTCCGGCGAGAAGACCGTAGCCTTCCTCCCGAGCCCTCCGCCGCCGCCGCCGGTCTGTTTCGGTCCGTCTCTAGGCAACCAGACTCGGGGGTTTGCCGAACGAATGGTGGGAAGCGTTGGTGGTTGCGACGGGAGACGCATCCTCAGCCTCGCTACGGATTGGCCGCTCGGGCTCGGGCCCCGCCTCCTGGAGCGCCAAGTCCCCCCCATTGGGCGCCGGTGCGCCTCAGTCGCCGCCTCCAACGTCACAGGCGCGCCGTTCCCTCTCCCTCGGAGTGAGGGAGCGCAAAATGGCGGAGCTGGGGAAGAAGTACTGCGTGTACTGCTTGGCCGAGGTGAGCTCGCTCCGCTTCCGCTGCACCGAGTGCGCCGACATCGAGCTCTGCCCCGAGTGCTTCTCGGCGGGCGCCGAGATCGGGCCGCATCGGCGCTGGCACGGCTACCAGCTGGTGGACGGCGGGCGCTTCACGCTCTGGGGCGCAGACGCCGAGGGAGGCTGGAGCAGCCGCGAGGAGCAGCTTCTCCTGGATGCCATCGAGCAGTTCGGCTTCGGCAACTGGGTGAGAAAGAGAGCGGGGACCCGAGGGCCGGGCAGAGGTGTGTGTGTGTGTGTGTGTGTGTGTGTGTGTGTGTGTGTGTGTGTGTGTGTGTGTGTGTGTGTGTGTGTGTGTGTGTGTGTGTGTGTGTGTGTGTGTAGTTCCAGGTTTCTCCTCCTCTCAAGGGGTTCTCATTCCCCACGGCGCCTCCTGACTCCGCTTTCCATCCGTAGCTCCTGCTTGAGGTGGTGGACCCTTGCTTTTCTGAAATGGTGCAAGCACATATTTCCTTCTGGTGCAAGTAAACACTTCATTCTGGAGATAGTGGGTGATGGCACCACCCACCCATCCTAACCTGGGGCGAGTTATTTTCTCCCCCCCCCCCATTTTCAAGTGTTTTAGTTACGTGGTGAGAAACAGAATAATGCTGAGAGGCTGAAGTTCAGCAGCTGAATCTATATCTAGATATACATTTGCTGTTGCGAATCAAACCAGAACTCGTGGATGATCAGGCACTGGCTGTGGCCAAGGGCAGTGTTTCATGACTAGCTTTTCCTGTATATTGTGCATGAGATAGACAGCCCCCTGCTACTGAACCCTTTGGCAACCTTTAGCTGAGTGAATGTGCTGCTTTTAAGTTAGAACTGTTTGCTAGCAGTGACAGTTTCTTGTAGAGTTATGTTCTTCTTCATGGTATTCTGTGATTGCACACATTGGGTTAATGTGCACACGCAGTGTAACTCCTCAAGGCCTTCTGGAATTGTAAAAGTTACTGTAAACTTTTCAGTTAAATAATTAGAGTAGTAATATTTAGAAGAATTCCTGCTTCCCTTTGATATTTCTTGCCTAGCCCCTGGGGCCATCACTCCTTTTCTTGCTGCCAGTGGGAATAAAACTCAGTGGAGTCTGGCCTTATTAGTATGCCAACATTTGGTGCAGATCATCTTATTTCTACATTGCTGGTCAGAGTGTCTCCTTCCATTGAGAATTGCCTGTGTTGCCTGTTCTACCCAGACGGAGTGATTGAGGGCACTGGACCTGAGGGAGGCCTGAAAAGAGAAAACCAAGAACTGGGCCTTCTCATCAGTAGCGCCTTGCCTCTGGAAAGCTCTACTTTCCGAAATACACCTGGCTTCCTCAATGGAAGCAATTAAACATATGTTAAAAATATTAGAGCAGGCTTTCCCTGACTCTGGGACATAGCTCCCAGTGGTACACTGTATGTCCTAATCTTTTCTGCCACAGCCACTTTTATCAGTTGTTTATTTTGTCGTCGTCATTTATTGTTGTTGTTGTTGTTGTTGTTGTTGTTGTTATTTATTGAATTTGTTTTATTGTTATTGCTGTGAATTGCCCATAGTGGTATCATAGCTAGGTGGACAATATATAAATATAAGAAATAAATTGTTCATTTGCCTGAGCAATTTGAAGCTGACCCTGTTTTGTCTTACTTATTTTTCATGTACCTTAAAAACTATAGTCTTAATTTAGTTGCATATTATGTAATTGCTATATTTTCAGGATCTTTTCATGTGCTAAACTGTTTTAACAATTTCTTAATATAAATTAATAATATAAATTAATAATATAAGTTTTGATGTTGCTTTCTAATGCTGTAAGACAGGCATGTCCAAAGTCAGGCCCGGGGGCCAAATGTGGCCCGTTTTCAAATGCTGAGTCGCCTGCGGCGGCTTCTCCCCACCGGCTCAGCCTGTCACGCATCCCCACCAGCTGGCCCCTCCCCATGCTGGATGGAGGCATCAGCTTGCAGTTTTATGGTTTGCCTGCCCTCCCTGCCTCTGTCCATCCCCCCAGCCACCTGCCCAGCCTACCCACCCCCAGCTCTGTTGCTGCAGCATCCTCCCCGCCTCTGCATGTTATAGAGACTTGTCCAAAGTCTGGCCCGGGAGGGCCAAATGTGGTTGCATTGTCGGCCCCCACACATTTTCACCTCACCAAATCTGGCCCTCCTTGCAAAAAGTTTGGACACCCCTGCTGTAAGATACCCCCTCAATTCCATGTTTCTCAAACTGAATGTGTCTTAATTGTAATGGACTATATATTGTCTCTCCTTACTGTAAGTCACCTTGGGTCCTTTTCCAAGGAGAAAGGCAGGGTAAAAATACTTAAAAATAAAATAAAAATAAATAAATATTTGTGGATGGCTCAGATAGAGTACAGTACCAATCAATCAATCGATCGATCAACAGTTTATTGTAGTCATATGACCCGTTTAGAGAAAAGAAACAGCAAAACAATGCAATAAGAAAGGGAGGCAATGACTGAGGTCAAAGAGAATATATGCATACATAGCCTTCGGCTAGTAGTACAGCCCTTCTATGAACTGCAGCTAAAATTTTTTAGCAGCTTGATTTATATAAGGATTCTGGTTGGAGAGGCAGTATGAAACCAGCCACTTATCTGAATAACCTTGGAATCTGTGGATCAGGGGATGGATCAGATTTCTCCTGATTTGTTTATAGAAAATACAATGTAAAAGGGTGTGTGATAGAAATTCAGGGACCCCAGCTCCACAAGGGTAGAATCTTTCTTGGCATGGTGTTCCCTGGAACCTTTCCTGAAGTAAAACTGAGGGTAGAACATTAAATCTTGCAAGGATAAATGCTCTTCAGTCTTGAAGTATTCAAAGCATGGTAAGGTAGATTGCAGGTGTCCTATACACTAGGACAGTGTTGGTGAACCTATGGCATGGATACCAAAGGTGGCAGTCGGAGCCCTTTCTGTGGGCACCCGGCATCACCCTTTCGCAGCCCCCTGGATTCAGGTTAAATTGCTGTATTGGCAGTTCACGAAAAATTAGTGTGTTTTGAATCTCAATTTGGGCACTCGGTCTCTAAAAGCTTCGCCATCACTGCACCAGGAGGATACTATATGCTAGAGGTGAGCAAGTTCTATTTGCTAGTGAAAACAGTTCTTGTTTCCCTGTGTCATGGAGTCACTGGCTTAATGCTCGGTAAGCCTGTTGTTGTCCAAGCAATAGAATAGAATCAAGGGGCGTACCAATTGATCTGATTTTACGTTGAATTGTGGATAACTACTTAACTGGTATAAGAATTGTTTAACATAAGGTATATGTAACTCATGTGCTCAGCCAGAAAGGGAATCCTGAACCAGAATTTTAAAGTCTGGATCCATGCCCTAGTTTCCATTCGGTCAAATCCTGCTTCCAGATATAGACCTGGGACACCCTCGATACGACGCAAAAAAGTAGATTGTACCTTCTCTACCTCAGAGTTATATGCACTGATCCAAATAGGTATCCCATAGAGTAGTTGGGCCCTTGTTTTTGCTTTGAAAACCTGAGTGGCGGAGGGGATGTGATGTCTGCCCTTAGAGTACTGTAGTAAAACACATGTGGACAAAGAATCTGCAGTGGTGCATTCCAATTCAGTATATCCGGTGATTTGTGGCTATTAATAGAGTTTCTAAAAACATGTACCTTGACTCTATAATTAAAGAATAAACCCTGAAGTCATTTGAATTGGGACCTTAATAAATTGGTTTATTTAATTCAAGGCTGTGACTTAATCTCCTTGGGAATGTAATAAAACAGAGTTGCTTAGAATAGTGGATTGGTATGAACATGTTCTGTTATGCATTCATTAACCATATACAAAAGCAAGCATAATATGAAATATCAATTGGGTTTTAAAAATGTCCCACTGCTTTGGAACTAGAGGTGATGGTAGTTGTGGGCAGATGTTCAGTGGAGGGTACTGCTTGCTGAGAGCACATGGAGTGCCTTGGAGGGGGATTGGCATTATGAGCAACTCCAAGACAGGAGGAAAGGATTTAAATAAGAGACCAAGAAGCTGTCTCAAATGAGGGGTTGGTTGGTTGATGATGAGAATGTTGCCTTGTGGAACAGAATTCTTGGGCCTTTTAGGTAGCAAACACTTCCTTTTTCATACAGATTGATATTTGTTGTAGATTCTCCTGGTTGATACAATAGTTGTATAAATGTATGTACTGTATAATTATTTTTGAATTCTTATATACATTTATGTCACACACTGTGAGTTGTTTTAGGTGTAAACCCATAAAAAGTACTGTTGGACATATTAACTAGGCCTGCTACAAGCCTCGGTGTTACATCGTCTCTACTTCCTCTCCAGTAAGTAGTTATCTTGAAGGTCTATGTATTAATAGTTCTCTTTTATTCTATTTTATTTTAGGAAGACATGGCTGCTCATGTTGGTGCATCCAGAACTCCTCAGGAAGTGATGGAACATTATGTGAGCATGTACATACATGGTAACCTTGGGAAAGCCTGCATTCCTGATGTTATCCCAAACAGAGTGACTGATCACACCTGCCCAAGTGGTGGTCCCCTTTCTCCTAGCCTAACCATGCCTCTGCCACCATTAGACATATCAGTAGCTGAACAGCAACAGCTGGGATATATGCCACTTCGTGATGATTATGAGATTGAGTATGATCAGGAAGCTGAGACCTTGATTAGTGGCCTCTCAGTTAATTATGATGATGATGATGTAGAGATAGAGTTGAAAAGAGCCCATGTGGACATGTATGTAAGAAAACTAAAGGAAAGGCAGCGCCGAAAGAACATTGCCCGTGACTACAACTTAGTTCCCGCCTTTCTCGGGAAGGACAGGCGAGACAAGGAAAAACCTCTGAAACGTAAAATCACAAAAGAGGAAAAAGAGCTGCGGTTAAAGTTGAGATCTCTTTACCAGTTTATGTCTTGCAAAGAGTTTGATGATTTCTTTGAAAACTTACACAAGGAGAAAGTACTTCGAACCAAGATTAGGGAACTGCAGCGATATCGACGGAATGGTATAACAAAAATGGAAGAATCTGCAGAATATGAAGCTGCTAGACACAAGAGGGAGAAAAGGAAAGAAAATAAAAACATCAATACTTCTAAGAGAGGAAAGGAAGATGGTAAAGATGGAGAATTTGCTACAATTGAAAATCTGCCTGGGTTTGAACTGTTGTCTGACCGAGAAAAAGTACTTTGTAGCTCTATTAATCTGAGCCCGGCACGGTATGTGACAGTTAAAACTATTATAATTAAGGATCATCTTCAGAAAAGGCAGGGCATTCCATCAAAAAGCCGTCTTCCTAGTTACTTGGATAAAGTACTAAAGAAAAGAATTTTGAATTTCTTAACAGAAAGTGGTTGGATATCCAGGGATGCTTCTTGAAACTGCTTTGCCTGCTTTGAAGCAGTCTCCGTACAGACAGAAGGCCCATGGTTGCCCAGTCCAGACTTGTTATTTTCCTCCTAAAAACCACACTTCCCCAGGATTCCTGTTGTAAATAAACGCTGAAGTCTTGGACAACTGGATTTTTCAGGATCAGATCATGGAAGTTCTGGCTGCTTGTGATGTACCCCTTGGAAATGGTACTTTTTGAAGAAACATTGTGATGAGGGGGTGTTGATTAGTATATCAAGCGTGAAACATGGAATCCTAAACTCCGATATATGCTGAACTCCACTCCTGCCATACAAGCTGTTAGTGATGGGGAAAGACTTTGTTGTTTGGAACATAGTGCTGGCTGATGGGGTTCTGTTGTCCTCTGCACATTTACTTGGGATTAAATTCCACTACATTGCCGGTGCCTTGCTGATGACTTAACTCTTCTAACATTGGGCTGCATGTTGATCCTATTAAATCTTGGGACTGTGAACTTCAAAAGCACAGCAAAATTACTCCTCCCAAATATCACAGTACTTGTGAAACTGCTGCTGTTGAGTATTACAGCAATGCATTCTGCTAGATTGGTAGCAGGATGCTACCAGTTGTTGCCCCGCTTGAGTGCAGCCCATTCTGGTGTTCAGTTTTTAAGTCAGACTGACTCCTGCTCATAGACCCTTGGAAACCTTTGGCACAAATCTGGTATTCCCTGCTGAACAGTGGTCATGAGCCAGGAACCCTGGTGCAGACTACTCTTTCTTGTCACAGATTTTCATTTGATCCAAGTAAAAATATCACACATACAGAGAAATGGGAGTGTTTATACAATATGTTGTACTCCTACTGCTTTCAGTGGAATGCAATGTAATGTGCCGAGGGTATGGCTGGACCACTTGTGGTTGACCAAGGATGGCCTTATCAGGTATGTGCTGTAACCTAGTGGCTTTGCAACTTGCCTTTTAAAATTGTGGGCAGAAAGCAAAATGGGAAGCTGCCTGAGCTGGATTTTATCAGTTACAATCGGTGCAGCCCTTTTGTGAGAAAAGGTGCCTCGGGCTATTTTTAACAGGTAGTGTAGATGATAACAAAAAGGGAGTGTAGCCTTGTGCCACCAGCTGACATACAGTGCCAAATGTAATCAAAGTGTAAGGATCTTGACACACACCCTTTGTATCCTCAGTAAGGAGTAGTGCTTTCTTTAGAACCAGTTTTGCTATGTAGCCTGGAGGGAAAATGTTGAAAAGACATGTGGATTTCAATGTAAGCCCTTTAGAAAGGATTGTGGGGACAGTGTATGTTACATACATGCTTCACTTGTTGCCGGTAGTTGAGTTTTGCTTCTTGTTATCTACAAATGAGCAATCTTTCCAAACCTTGAAAGCACAAGTCTGTATCACACAGGCAGTGGAATCATGAGTGCATGTTTTTCAGCTGAGAAAACAGAAATTCCATTGGGACTAGATCCCTAGTAAATGTGCTACAGATTACAGCCTTAAAAAAGTTTGTGTTCTTTAAATTATTTGTGGATTCAGAGCTTATGTAAACATTATGTAGAATTCAGAACTTTTCCATTTTAGATTTCAATGGGGGATTCATCTTTTAAATAGTTTTTCCATATAATTAAGTACCGCACCAGAGGAAAGTTTAGCAGAAATCTTTCTTGCTGATGTATGCTGGTTTACTACATGTTTGCGAAGAGAAGCATTAAAATTTATGCCATTTGCAATCATTAGCATATTCTATCATTTCGTTTGGCTCTAGGTCTGGTCTAACTGTTTCAAGCAGTGTTTTAGTAATGTTTAATCACTAATCTGCTACTCTGTATGTTACGGTTTGGTAATGTTGGCACACTCTACATTCCAGCAGTTAATGAAATAATAATACAATGTCTGCTGTCATTGGAGGAAAAAAGCAAGTGTTCCTTTTCAACTTTCTTTGCTTCTTGTCAGATGGAGAAAGTTAAGCCTTTACCTCAGGTTTTAAGAAAGTTTAATTCCTGTTGTGTCCTGAGAAGCCAGCTGTGCTCACAAACTTGGGAGATGTTACATAGTAAATGCCTAGCTCAATTTTGCCTTAGTTCAGAAAGAGGGCTGAAGCACAACTGACTCTCAGGAAGGCAAGGGTTAATCTCCAAGGCAGCATTAGCTTTTCTAAACTGGTTGGACTTTGTTCCATGGGTGTCATTATCTAGATGTCTGTTTAGATCTAGAAGATCCATTGATTGTAGTCTATGTGCTATTAATACATCTAATAGAGCATTTCAGAGACCTTCACTCACTGATACACAAAATTCATGTAAGCCTTATATTTTGTTGTTAGACTTTGCTGTTACCTAAGAAAACTGGTGCTAAATATAACTTATTGATATGGTGAACAATTTTTAGTTGTGTGGTGTTTATTACATATCTAGACAAGCTTTTTCTGTAAGCACTTTCACGTGGAAGCACACGTTCCTGCAAAGCACCCTCACTAAAGTTGAATAAGTTCCACAACAGCACAAATAGTTCATCAACTTTTGTTTGGAAGTAAACTGTAGAATTATTTGAGTTAGCAACTAAAATCTACCAGAGAAATTAAGTAGGCAAAGTCAGAACTGTTCCTTAAGATGCAGCAGTATTAAATGCTTGCACCTCAGCAGTGCTGAGCTTTGGATTCATTACCTGCTTGAAGAAAGCCATTAAAATGTGTTCATGTAACAAAATTACTGTTACCCACCAGTTTCATATTTGTGTAGGTATGGGAAGAGATCCCCACATTAACTGAAGTTCAACTTTTGTAGTGGATCTAAATCCACTTCTTCAGACCTTCTGCATATCATGAAATGTCTGACAAACTACTGTATATACTCGAAAATAAGCCTAGTTTTTCAGCCCTAATTTTGGGCTGAAAAAAGGGGCCCTCGACTTATATTCGAGTCAATACTTTTAGCCACTAAGGCAAGTGCTTGGGTCGGTGGCTTAAACATTGTGTGCCACTTCTCATGACCCACCCCCCTCTGCATCATGGGAGAGCGGTGTGCGATGTTTAAAATGACTTTTAGCCACTGACCCAAGCACTTGGTAGCTAAAAGTCATTTTAAACATCACATACCACTCCCCCAGCTCACAAAGGAGGAGCTGCCAGGCACTGCTCCATATCCCATCCTAGTCTTATACTCGAGTCAATACGTTTCCCCAGTTTTGGGGGGTTAAATTAGGGGCCTCGACTTATACTCAGGTCGACTTATACTCAAGTATATACGGTATGTATTTTTGTGGAGAAGGCTCTAATTATGCTCACATATCAGAATGACATGCCAATTCCATCTTCAAATCGTAAGTGTTAGGGGACAATGCTGTAAGTGACCGATTCTAGACAGAAATACTGTTCTTGAGGCTTCTGTCCAACTCTGTTATGTGCCATCAAATCACAACCAACTTACAGCTACTCCAATAGGGGTTTCGGGGTAAATGAGATATTTAAAGAGTAGTTTTTATCTGTTCCACGTGCCTAGTGAGCTTCTATGACCACGTGGGAATTCAAACTCTGGGCTTCTGAGTCACAGTCTGTCACTCGATTAACTACACCACAATGATGTCCAGTGGTACCTTGTATAAAGGAATTAATTCATTCCAAATGAAATTCTGTTAAGCAAATTTTCCTTTATACAAATTTCCCATAGGAAATTGAAAACAGAGTAATCCCTAATCACGACCATTTTTATGTTGTATGGATTTGCCTCATAGGCGATTATGTTAAGCAAATTTCCCCTATCTCCAGAATGTTTTATGTTGTACAGATGTTATGTTATATAAACCGTTTGTTATACAAGGGTGCACCGTATATATACCAAAAGTAGTATATAGTATTTAAGTAGTAGGAATCTGTCTACCCATGTTGTATTTAGATACAGGCTCCCTTTCAACTCTACAGCTACAGAAAGGGTGGCTGTGGGGGTCCTGTTCTCCTATGCTGGTAAGATGCCTAAGATAGTTTGGCTTTGCAGTTACTATGCAGAGCAACTGCCATGAATGGAACACAAAACTGTTTCCGTGAGATGCAAGTACTAGTACTGTATAAGGATTCTACTGGTCTCAATACTTATCAGGCACTCCAAGACACTGGCAAATGCAAAGTCCACACACCTCCCTATTGAGATGAGTGTGTGTATGGGGGTGTGTGTGTGTCATGTGAGAAATCTCTTCCAAGACTTGCTTGTTGACCATTGAGACTAAGGGAGATTTGTGGACTCTTGCTAGTGGACATTTCAAATTGACTCTCTGGGATCCAATGGGATGGTGTGCTAATAATAACCAGTTTCCATGAACACTGGACACCATAAATATAGTTAATTAGTAGGATTTTGTGTACCATAGCTTGCATATGTAGCATTTAAAATGGGCTATTTCACTGCAAATACAGTGTTACCTCAAGTTACAAAGGTGATCCATTCCCCGCGACGCTCCATAACTCGGAAATTTTGTAACCTGGAACTGCACGGGGGTGCAGTGCATTGTATTTTTTTGTAATTCCTTACGAAAAAAATATGTAACCCACACTATTCCGGGGAAAAATACATAAACAGAGCCATTATTTTCAATGGACTTCATTACGTAACCCGGGTCATTTGTAACTTGGAGTACCACTGTATAGATAACCAGTAAGAGTTATACATTGGATATCGAGTACGTTAATTCAAGACGGCTGAATGCTTTTTATGAATGAAGTATCCAAAAAAGCTACATAGGCACAGGGGCTGCCTACTGGACTGGGCCAGAGCTTTCCCTAACAGGTTGTACTACAGTGTCTAAGGGTGAGGACTTTATGAACAGGTTTCGCGCAACAAGGGGGACACATTGGAAAATGGCATTTCACTAACTGATAAATATTTCTGTAACAAGAAAATAGATCTATTATTGCACTTGAATTAAACGATGTGCTGGAGCTTCATGCTTTATTAAACTTGGGCTAAAACATTTTACCAAGAAGGGCTGACACAGAAAAAGCCACTGTGGTAGCTATAGCTGGATGATGTCATTCTTCCTTCCCCAAATTCAGCTTCCTGGACTTTGCTTATCCAAATGAAATTTGTATGTATCATTTAGATGTAAGCCAACTAGCCTCTATAGAACTTGAGTGACTCCAGCACAAAACAAGTCTCACCCGAGGCATTCTTGAGTTTTAAAAAATTGCTTGTTAGTAAACCAAGGTGCACTAGACCTTCCTTTGTGTTTTTTTTAAAAATAGTGCTATCTAGAGTAATATGGTGTTATTTTCAAAAAGCCGACTCTTATAAAGATAGGGGCAAATGCAGCTGGAAAACTAACAGTAATGTGAACACAGGTAAGAATTATTTTACTTTGGGATGTTTGGAACTTGTTTCGATGAGACTATAAATCACAGTAGCCTACTTCATTGAACTGTGTATGGAGGAGGGATGTCCAGATTTGTTTTTTCACTCATTACCAAAAATCACCAGGAATCCCCCCAGCAGAATTCTTGCACTTCTAGCAAAAAATGAAAATAAAATAAATAAAATAAAAAATAAAAACTTGAGTCCTCAGAGAAGTTTCAGGGTTTACATCTGAGACTTAGCATGTTCTTCTCTGCAGTCGTTGCAACAGGAGAGTGCATGGGACTTGCCAAGCTCTTTGGGAACAAGAAACTGCGGCACTGGCCAGGGGTTTTTTTGACCATGCACCATGCCCAGAACCAAATGAGCAGAGAAACTACCAGTCCCACAACCCCTTGAAGTTCCCATGGAGGTTGCAAACCACACTCACCCTTCACAGGGGCTGCAAAGAATATGCAAAGCCTCAGGTGTGTGTGGCTGAAACACCTCTTACAACATGGATTTTTTTTTGCCTCAAGGTGCCAGGTGCCAACCAAAGCTCCCCCCCACCCCTATATAAAACTGTTGTAACACGGGCTTCCTGCTCTGGTGGGGCCACTGTGAGATACAGTTAGCTGGACTAGATGGGCCTTTGGCCTGATCCAGCATCGCTCTTATGTTCTTATGTATGCTCCAACAGTTAAGTCTGCAGTTGTGTGAACATGAATACTCTTGCACTATCTACTGCTACATAGATAAGTTCAAGAAGAGCTTCAGCTTAATAAAAAACATTTCCCAAAGCCTGCAATTGTGTTAGAATGCAGAGCCTAAACCACTTGTGCAGGAGGTGTGACTGAGTCCAGATAGGACAGCATGAAACAAATACTTCACTTCTAAGGAAAAATCAAGGCAAATAATTAAAATAAATTCTTGCAAGCAGCAACTGAACTGAGACTCATTCACGGTACTACAGTGGATTCCACAAATGTAGCCAACAATTTCTTTTAGTCATTTGCATCTATGGACAAGCACAGAGACATTCTCTGCTGAGTTCTCCAGGTACTAAAAATACTCCACAGCAGAAAAGGTTTTCATTCTGGACAACAATCCGTAGTGTTTTTGTTGATAAAGATACCACATGACAATGTAGGATGTGTTTGATTTGATTTATAATAGGAATCAGAAATTACACATGCGTTTTGCTGATAATATATACTATTTGCTCTGCAGTCTTTCCACTTTATCTGCATTCATTAAAAAAAAACAGGTCTACAACATTCTTTCTTTTGCCTTGATGCTGCGTCCATCATTTAGTTAGCCTCCGACACAACTATATTTGGAGCAGCATAACTTGGGACTCGTGGAGTACTTTGATTCTTTTAGATCAGAGTGCTAAGGCTCCTTCACAACGCCTACCAAGGCTGGCCTTAAGGTGCGGCCGTGCAATTTATAGCCAACCTTCGTCACTAAAGCCACCGTGCCAGGCTCTTTTCCTTCTGCGGGAACATGGAAGAGAGCTTCATGTTCATAGGGATCAAATTTGGCTCCCAGAGGATTCAGTTTGATCAAGCCATGTTTTCTGAATACTTTTTGTATTTGAGCTTCTGTCATGGCAAGACCTTCGTAGAGATTTTTTAGGTGGGGATTTTCATCCTTGAGTTCCTCTTTGGGAACAGACTCGGTTGCCTTCTCCAGAACATCGGCAACTTCCAGTAAGTCCTTGCAGAAACTCTGAATTCCTAAAATGGGAAATCACAGTAAAACTTCAGTCACTCGTTAACGAGGTGTTGACATAGCTGACAAACAAACAATCCACAAACGTATTCAAGCCTTAGAAGCAAAGGCAGACAGATAAACATCAAGGGTAGAATTCTACTGAAATATTTATGTACGCACAGTTTAATGTGAGAACAACTGTTTATACCCTGTGATGGGGTTTCCAGTTGTGAAGCTAGTTGTACAATCTTGCAAGGGTGCAAAAAACTTGTGCAATTACTAGTTAATTGTCACTAATTCTTCACACATAGTACAATGTTCCAGTGACACAGAAAGTCACTGAGATTAATTTCCAGATACCTGTACCTTGGTCCACCAAGTGATGTTGAGCTGGACATTTGGACAGGTAGGCACCTGTCCCAACAGAAACCTTCCTGCTGTGCAGGTAAGCAAAAAAGACCCAGACCCTTGGCAAGGTGAGAGGTTGGGATCTCCACCCCCAGAGGGGTCCAGTCAGAGGGAGCAGAAACCCCAAGAATCCTTCATATCTTCCTGGGGAGGACTAAGAAGGTCCTTGTCGGAAGGGACGGGAATCAACTTGAACCCTCAGTTACCAATTGGACTAGGACCTGCCGCCAATAGCAATATGCTCCCCACTCGCCGCCCCCACTCTCTTATCCTCAACTGCTGCTCATTCCTCTGCCTGGCCCTGGGCTTCTCTTGCCTTAGCACCGAGTTCCTTTCCCTGCATCTTACTGCCTTATCTTCCTCTCCCAACTCTTCCCCCTCTGAGTTCCTCTGTGTTTCATTTCCTCTGCTCTTTTTGTGTGCGCTTGCTTTTTTCACAGTTTCTTTTTTACCATTCCATTCCCTCGGGGTGTCTCTCTTGAGTTGTCAGGGCTCCCACAGCTTCTGGCGTCACTATGCATTGTAGCAACACCTTTCCAGGCAGTGTCGCTGGCTGGAGCAGTGCATTAGCACTGCAAGAGGAGCAGAAAACATGGCAGGGGACACAATGATTGCTTGACAACTCCAAAAAGTGAAAGAGCATTCTTTAATTAGTGGCAGTCTGCCATTACTGGTGGTGTCACTCCCACTGTGCAGGCAAAGCTATGCACAAAGATACCAACTATTACTGCAGTAAAAACATTTTTGTGGGATTGAGCCTCTATTATTTTCCGACTGAGCTATAAACTAATTGAAGTGAATGAGACTGGGTTGGTGTCACATCAAGTCATGCTTTGACTTCAATAGGACAAGTCATTTAAATACTACAATACCTTGGTTCAAGAGCAACTTGGTTTAAGAGCGTTTTGCAAGACAAGAAAACATTTCTTCTACATTTTGCCTTGATCAACTGTGGGAACCTTTCTTCACAATATGCTTTTGGGGGAAGTTTCAGTGCAGTGCACGCACTCCTGACTTTTGCCAACGTGTCATATCTGGAGGAAGTGACCTATTTCCTCTAACCTTTGCTTTGGTGCCAGGGCTAAAGGGCACCTGCCTCCTATCACAACCAATGTTTTCATAAATGCTGCAGTCTCTGCTTATGAATTTAGATGTGATGAATAAAACAAGCCTTCTGAAGAAGATGCAAGTCAGTCTTTGTCTACAAGTCTGTGCAGCGCTTCTTCCCAGCTGGCTGAGAAAAAAAGCATTTTGTCTTTATTTCTGTAATCAATATCAGTTTGCTTCGGAGCTTTTTCAGCAAATCCCCACAATCAACAAGCAATGTCTTGATATGCAAGCACTGGAATAGGTCACATCATCACAAGTGAGCCAATAGTGGCTCTCCTTCCCCCCTTCTGTACTGTGGTTGACTATCTGGAACATTCCATCTCAGGCAGTCTCCAAAGGAGAGGGAGGCGAGAAGAAGGAATAGAGGTCTCCCTTGCACCAGCCAGGAACATTTTCAAAGGGGAGTGCAGGTTAGGTTTTATTTTTCATTATATTTATACTTTAATTTGTTTTCAAATCCAGTTGTTAGTCCCAAGCAGAGCAGATTCTGCAGCCAGGTACCTAAACCATGGTATGGATATGGACCTCTAGCCAACTTCTTTTTGAGTTTTGGCATTTTGTATGTACAGTATGTGGACCCCAGAATGAATCATCTGAGTTTCCATTAATTCTTGTGGGGAAATTTGCTTTGATATAAAAGTGTTTTGGTTTACAAGCATGTTTCTGGAACGAATTATGCTTGTAAACCAAGGCACTACTGTATTTATTTTAGTGGGGCTAAATAATGACTGTCTAGTTTCAACCCCAAATGTTCTACATGTTGATAAAGCTGAGGTATTCGGTGTCTTCAGACTTCTTAACCATAACTTTAAAAACAGGAGTACCACTTGTATGTTTAAAAAAATGTTCATTTCAACTGCTTCTAGATTGACCAGATATGAATAACACAGATCTCCTATACATTTGCCTTTGTATATTAGACAGATGCAGTCTGTTGTCAGGGGATGCAAAGGCCTTTACTTCTTAAACTTGTTTTCTTAAATGTTTTATCTGGCCTCTTCTTATGTTGGACTTGACAAGTGAAAAGAATATTTAGGACTGTGTGAATCAGGCTTTTCAAAGCAATGTGATGATTTTAAAATGTGACTCTGCTTTTTTTAAAATTTACACGCCTTTATTTCCATTAAGCCTATTAGGGTGCCTCAGTTCCTGCATCAAATGACAAAGCCCATACCCACCATATAACTTGGTTTCTTCCACCAATTTCTGAGTTCTCTGCCGCAAATTTTCTGCATCTGCCAGGGCACGTTTATATTTGTCCTAGGAGGAAAAAGTCTTTGTTATAAAATCATTCACTGCATGTTGAAAAACCCAGGAGAGGCACAATTCTGTGTCTGTTTTAGGTTTGAATGAGCTATCCTTTATTCTCCCCATGGAGACAATTAACACTGAAGTATACTGCTTTTGGTGGAACTTTAAGAATCTTGTGGCACACCAAACCAGGGGACATTGATCAAATGTAAAAACTGAATGTAAGATGAACACTGATTTTCACCAACAATTTGCCATTCAGTGAAATCCTACGATAATTTGCAGTTTTTAAAAAGACTTCAGACTTTAACTCAAAGACCTGCACCATGAACATAAAATGCAAGGAGCCCATTAGTCCCCTTTTGCAAATGCAGAAAAAAAATGCCCCCGTTTTGTGTCAGAGGCAAGGATATTTTTATCAATGAGTAAAAAGTTAAAAACCAGGGGAAAAAATAAGAGTAAGAATTTTAGAACTTGGGAGCTGGAAGGGTCCTATGGATCAGCCAGTCCAGCCCCTATCAGAGGAAGCACAGTGAGGAACTGAACACTCAACCTCTAGCAATGTAGCCAGGCAACTAAATACCAAGCTAAGTTTTATATATAATTTTGGTCTAACTTGAATTGCAAGTCCCAACCAAAGCAGAATGTCTGTGAAGATTCTCAGTCGCCCAGGTGACTCAACTTCCAGACACTGTACAGTAGTTCCCTACCACAATGCAGTTCATATATTACAGTTTCAGTATAGAACAAATTTTTTTTCTTGAGAGAAGCAGGCTTCCAAGGAATGGCTTTTAACCCTCTCCTGACACTTCAGCAAACAGACCTTCGGCTCCTGACAGTGCACACCACCACCACCACCAGCTCCAGATCCATTTGCTGAGGTGTCAGGAGGGGGTTAAAAGCCTCTCTTTGGAAGTGCATGCCAGCAACAGCAGCCCAAGGTCAGTTTGCTGGGGTGTCTGCATTTCCCTGATTTTCCTTTATCACAGGTGGGTCAGGCACCTAACTCCTGCAATAAACGGGGAGTACTGTAACCAAAGCAGACTTGTGGAAGTAGCTGCTGAGTAGGAAATCAAATGGAGGTGTGGTGGCACAGCAGGCTAGAGCACTGAAAACTGTTGGCTACAAAGTCGGCAGCTCAGCAGTTCGAATCCCAGGTGTCACGCAGTGGAGTGAGCCCCCGCTGTTAATCCCAGCTCCTGCCAACCTAGCAGTTTGAAAGCATGTAAATGCAAGTAGATAAACAGATACTGCTGTAAAAAGTGGGAAGGTAATACAGCATTTCCTTGCAGCCACGCCGGCCACTTGGCCATGGACTTGTACAACACTGGCTCTTCGGCTTGAATACGGAGATGAGCACCACCCCTAGAGTCGGACACAACTAGCATGCATGTGCCGTGGGGGGGTGTTACCTTTTTTTAAGGAATCAAAACAAATGGAAATTCAAATGATTCAATTGGTGTCCCTAGACTAACCAAGTTTTGGGCGGGTGTTTTTTAAAAGGGTTCCAGTGGAGCCTTGGATTGGGTGCATGTTTGTACAGCCCTGGCGGGTGGGAAGGGAAGCGGTGGCGGTGCACCACCACCCCCGCTTCCCTTCCAAAGTGGGGGGGGGGCTGTGCGAAGAACAGTGGGTCCATGCTCTGCCCACCCATTGGAAGGCGGTGACAGAGGCAGAGATTGTCTCCTCCTCCTTGGTTGCTTTGATCCCTTGTAAGACACCCTGCCCGAAGTTGCATCATTCTCAGGGAAGGCACCTGGGCTTCTGCCTCAATCACCCACAGCCAAAGGCTGCTTTCTGCAATTCCCCCCCCCAGCTGATTTTGACATGTCTGATCTGTCAAAGTCACCTGTCTGGCGGGGCTGCTGAAAACAGTCTTCAACTGCCCTTGATTGAGAGGGGTTGGGACAGCCTTCCCACAGGAATGCATTGAAATCTGTCCCTCTGGAACGGATTCATTGATTTTCAATGCATTCCTGTGGGAAACTGCTGTTCGACTTATGAGTTGATCCAATTCTGAGAATGTACTCGGAACAGATTAAATTTGTAAGTCGAGGTACCACTTTACTGAGTTGTAGTTCAGCATAATCTGGGACGCTGTAAATTGCCAACCCTTGCACTGATCAGTTTTAATAGTCAAACCAAAAGGGCTCTTACAGTAAGTTCATTTAACTGTTCCTCCAGTTTGGTCTTTTCTTCCATGACTACTTTTGTAGCAGAATCAGAGTCAGGCTTTTGTTCATTGTTGTTCTGGTTTGCTTCCTCTTCCAAGTTTGGTCCTGTGTTTTTCTTTTGTGTCATTGTGCAAAGCAGCTGAGAAGACCTGAAACAAAATCAAGTTCAACACAATTCAAGTAAGGCATCTTCTTACTCTATAGTGCATTACATAAAGGTGGTGGACTATCTTATGCCAAGTCACCATTTAAGATATAGTTCAATTAGCTTTAGCATTACTGTAATTAATTGTAGAAAGGTTGCAAGTTACACAAAATAACTCCTGACAGTCAAATCTCTGTAAACCAAGTACTGATCATTATGAAACAGAATATCATGGATATTTCTGAGTATGTATCAGTTCTAATGTAAGACAATTTCTGTTCTTAGTCATGAATTAACTGAACTCTGGTTCTGTGAGCTAAATCCAACAGTGGTCCAATCCTACAGACCCACTCAGATAAATGTGACTTGTTAGGCAGTATTACCTTAAATCTCATTTATTTCATCTGATCTGTTCTAACAATGGGTTTATCCCTATGTTTTCTAGAAAGCAAAATAGATGCTAACAGTAAATTCTTCACAGTTTGAATATTATATTCACATTCACCGTGGGAGGGGGTTGGACTGGATGGCCCTTGAGATCTCTTCCAGCTCTATAATTCTTCTATTTAGAATGACTAAAGCTGCTCTATTTATGCTCATAATAGCTTTTGAGCATGTTTATACTATAATTACACTTATTCTGTTCTTTACATAATTATTAACCTGCACAGACATGTTCTGTAATAGTTACATAAGTAATCTTTGGCAATTTTGATTAGGTTACTTTCCCCCTTCACAATGGTATAGGAGTCAGATTCCTGAAATATGGGAATAATACAATTTATCTTGCCCTATCAGAAGCTCCCCAAGGCCTCTCCATATTAAAAGGAATCCTAAGGGAGCCTCTCTGGTGGGTGAGTCGGTTTCAAACAGGAAGCATCTAACAGGGGATAGAAATCTGCAGGTGATTACATCAGCTTGCATTGGCATAACTTTGCAGAAGAGTATTTTGCCAAAGTGTCATGCCTCATCACTGAAGACCCTTCAAAGAGCTCTGGAACCTTAGTTGTAATTATTTATACTGTGGTATTATTTTACTGGATTAGACGTCAATCACATGTCCTCCAAGCCTGGATTCCTAAACTGTAACCCACTTAAAAGAGTTACTCACGGCTTTCACGTGACTTGCATGGCCCAGAGCGCAGGCCTTGTGGACTGCCATTCACAAGGTTAGTCTGACACCTTGGACTGGATGTGTGATACTACCTGCATTTTCCATGTTTCTGTTTTCCATCACTCAGGGTGGCACTTCCCCCCCACCCCACCCCATATAGGTTTACTTATTGTTCTTAGTTTTAATACTGCCAGGTTAATGATGCAAGACGACTCTTCACACTCATTGCTCTTAAGTGTAAATACTGTAAGCCGCCTTGGATCCTTTCCAAGGAGAAAGGCGGCGGGGGGGAAGACATTTTAGAGACACGGGCGGACTAAAGCGACCAAAGCAGCCCCCCCCCCCAGGCACATGCTGGGCCTCCACCAAAGGGAGAGGTGGAGAAGCCGCCTCCCTTCCTCTCCTCCTAATCCGCCCCGGCCGCCGCGGAGAACGGAGCCGCCTCTCTTCCTCCTTACCGCCACGGAGGGCCCGGGCAACGGCTCACGGTTCGCCCCGCCAGCCCCATCATGCGCTGCACGGCCGCCGCCATCATGCGCCCTTCAGCCGCTTCCCTTTCACCCCCCCCACCCCCAACGGAAGCCACGCCGGGCCAATCGACGCGCAGGACAGGGCAGCCAATCAGCAAGGCCCCGGCCGGTCTCGACGTTGGGACTCCTCGGGAGGGGGGGGAGACACCGCTTGCCTCCCCCACCCCCGCCCCAACTCCCTCGGGTAGCTGGAAAGCGAAGCTGCCGAACTCCCCCTCGACGGGAGGCGCAATGGAACAGGCTCAGGAGGCTGAACCATCAGGCGGCCGGGCGCGAGACGGACGTTGCGCGACCAGAAAATGCCCAGGCACACCCCTAGAACTAATAACTGGTAGACTCTCAAGGAGGGTGTACATTCCGGGCTCCACTAGCGCTGGGTCTCAAGCGCCGAGGCTCGAATGAGATTTGCTTCTAGAAATGCACCCGGACGGCCAGGCTGTTCGCGTGCCCCCTTGGATGCCCGTGTGTCGCCTCCACGCCCATGGACGGGAGATAAGCTGTAGGGAGAGAGGAAATGCGTTCCCTTCCATGCCGTGGGCATCTCTCGTCCAGCCGCCCGCGTGTCGCCCACCCCACGCGCTCCCTTCTTCCTTATTTTGGTGTGGCTGCGCACCTGCTTTGCTGCACCCTCGCGGACCCAAAAAAGCAGCATCCCCCTGACAAAGAGATTCGGGACGGTTTGGTTTGCTCCGGGAATTATGGGACGCTATCACCAGAATAAAAGAATTTCAGGCAAAAACCGAAGAAAAAGAAAAGAAAAGACCCCAAACATGTGGCACCTAGGCTTAAAAACTAACTTCCATATTTTAATGTAACGTCTCGTGGACACGTCCACTTCTTCAGACATTTTTTTAAAAAAACTGTCTCAAACGCAGATTCAACCGTGAGACAACCCCCGTCTGAATGAGCTCTAGTTCAATGAGGCTGCTCAAGTGCTGACTTACTACAATAAGCAACAGGATTTCAGCCTGAGAGATCGTCTTAAAGGAAAGAGCATCCAAGGAATGCAAGTGATCAGAATCTCACCTTGTTTCTCTGGTGGTCTGCCTTTCAAAATCTCTTAGAAGATTTCTCTTTCGGCTTAAAATGATTATTTTTAACTTGATAGTTCTTTTAAACTTCCAGTTAGGTGTTCCACTTGGCCTAGATTGGAAACTTTTTTCTTGCTGTCCACCTCAGCTCCTGCTGGTGGTGGGGCTTTCATTCTCCAGAGACTTTAGACCAGGGGTGCCCAAACTTTTTGTAAGGAGGGCCAGATTTGGTGGCTGAGAATGTGTCAGGGGCCGGTTGCTCCCTGACCCTGCCACCCCACTGCAAGCCCCACCCACTGACCCATAAGCCCTACCCACTGACCGCACATGCGCCCAACCTCACAATGTTCCCTGCTATGCCGGTGGTGGCGGCCCACCTGCACACCACCCCTGTGTGCGCGCCCAGCCCCACAAGCTTCCCAGCGGTGCTGGTAGTGGTGGCCCACCGGCCGGCTGCCCAGCCCAGCCCCTCAAGCTTCCCAGTGCTGTCAGTGTTGGCGGAAGATTTTTTTAAAAAATGGGGCGAAGGAGGGGAAGGGAGGGGCGGGCCAGCCAGCCGTGGGCCACTCAGAATGGCCTGACGGGCCGGATTTGGCCCCCGAGCCGGACTTGGGGCAAGCCTGCTTTAGACTATCATTCCACTGGGGATGTTAAGCCTAGAGAAAGGAAGATTTGGGGGTGGGGGGAGAGATGATAGTACTTTTCAAATACAGTGGTGCCCCGACTTAAGAGCAGCTCGACTTAAGAACAATTCGACTTAAGCGTGGAAAACTGTTGGCATTTTAGCTGCCACCTTACCAATTTTAGATATGGTCTGCTCGACTTACAATTTTTTTTTCATTTTTTTTAGTTTTTAAACTTATTTTTTCAATTTTTTAGATAGGTACACCGACTTAAGAGTAGTTCGACTTAAGAGCATGCATTTGGAACAGATTAAATTCGTAAGTTGAGGTACCACTGTACTGTATTTGAAGGGTTGTCCTACAGAGCAGGGGCAGAATCTATTCCTGATCATCCCAGAGTGTAGGACACGCAGCAATGGGCACAAGTTATGAGAAACCAGCTTTCCGCTAAATATCAGGAAGAACTTCCTAACTGTTAGAACAGTACAACAGTGGAACGAATTACTTCGAGAGGTGGTGAGTGCTCCAATACTGGAGGCATTCAAGAGAAATTTGGAGATATCCTTTGGTTTGTATTCCTCCATGGAGCAGGGGGTTGGACTTGATGGCCTTGTAGGCCCCTTCCAACTTTACTCTTCTATGACTATATGAGAATTCCTTATCTTTGGCCATGTTGGATAGGCTTATGCATAGAGATGCAAAATTTCCAATAATTTGGAAACCATTAGAAAAAAACGGGGGAAAATCAGAAAAAGTATGGAAAACATTTTTTTTCCCATTTCCCCCCTAAGTTTCTGGCAACTTCTACATCTCTGCTTATAGGTGTTGTAAGCTGAATTACCTGGAAAGCTAAATGTTTGCTGCTTCTGTCTAACCTAATTCACACATCTTCTTTTTTCTTTTGTTGTTGGGGGTGCAGTGATGTTATTATGTGGCAAAGGAAAATAACATTCTGCAAGGCAAATCTACAGATGGGGGCAGTCTCAAGAAAGCTTCTAACTTGTAAGCCAGGCTTCCTATCAGTAACATTTGGTAGAGCAGAAGTAGGCAGTTGGATGTTGCTCTGTGCCATATTTGATGCTGTTTAGTTCCATACTGTAGTTTTAAAGTTACCATTTTAAGTACATTTTTCCCCAATGCAAGTTTGGATTGCTGCTGTCCTTGTCCGCCTTTTAACTTTTTAACTTTTTTAACCTTTTAACTACTTATGTTAACCGCCCTGAGTTCCCGGTCTGGGAAGAAGGTGCGGTATATAAATATAAAAATAAATAAATAATAAATAAATAAATACAGTATAGGTGTGATTTACACACCCATCCCATGCAGACACGATTAACCAGCCATTGATGCCAGTAGATAAGAAAATGCTAAAATGTATTTTCAAACTTTTAATGTTTTATCAAAAAGAATAGTAATTACCTTAGCACAGTCTAACCATCCCCAAAGTCTGTTCTGTCCCCAACTGAACAGGCAGAATGCAGCCAGAATTCATACTTGTCAAAAAACATCACAGAGAACTGCTTTGTGTTTGGGTCAGAAATGTAGAAGTACTGAAAAAAGGAGTCAGCTTCTAGGATTTTCCTTGTTTGCTTTCACTTTGTAAGTAATACTGAACACAAGAGGGTATCCTGTGGGACATCTTGACTGCTACCACTGGTGTTTCAACATTCTGATTGCGCTTTTGTTTTGTAAAGTTTGGCATCCTTTTATCTGCTGGCAACACAGACATGATTATTGTACAGCGATACTCAGCCATTTCCCGATGTTTTGATTCATGGATACAGAAGCATACTATTCAGGATCTTGAAGTATTTTGAATAACTGAATTGGGTTCTTAATATGGCTGGCTTTACTTCAGGATGATGTATCTTTTTGCTGGTTTTGCCTCAGCTAAAACTGGGATTCTGTGATAATACTTTTGCGTATGATTTTCTTTTTCTTGCTCCTTGGGTTGCAGAGATGAGGAATTTTCTTCATCTTTCTGCTTACAGTAAGCTCCTGCTGTCAGAGTTAAAGAGGACCAGTGTTTTGAAGAGAAAAGGGACTCGTTATAATTTCTTCAGCATTAGTGTCATGGTTTTCTTCCCAAACAAACAGACCAGGATTCTAGCTGCCACTTTCTCCATGGGTTTAAGCTTTCAGATTGGCTTCTAGGGTGGCGTATATATTACAGTTATGTAATAGCTTCCCAGGCTGAATGGGAGGATGCTAGATAGGTTGATTTTGATTTACAGAATCAGGAGGCTTAAGAAGAGGAGCCCAGTAGATAGAGGGATGGTATATAAATAAAGTAAAGTAAAACAAAGAAGCAAGCAAGAATACTAGTGAACTGGAAAGCTATCAGTGAAAAACTGGTACATGTGTGGATAGTGAGGCTTGCGACTTTGTAAGCGTATTTAGCTTTGACTTGCTAGGTTAAACTTAAAACATTCTAGGATGCTTGAAATTAAATGGACTGGGAAAATATTTGTTAAATGATGCAATGGAAGGCACAAGTTTTAGCACAAGTTTTAATTTTTATTTCAATTGCTGTCATTATAGTTTTGCCAAGACCATTAGTATAATTATTGATTCACATAGTAACATTATTTTCTCATTTATTCACTACTGCTTAGTTCAATCAATGATAATTATTTCCTTAATTATATTGTTTTTCCCCAACCCACTTGATGAATATAATGTTTCTGTGTTGAGCATTATGTACTGATTGATTCATTTAAGTTAGTCTACAGTCCTTTTTACTGGTGCTGCTTTTTACACTACAGTGCAATGTTCAAGTTAGAAAAACAAAGCAAAAAACATAGCAAAGTGTTCTGCTCTTATACCACCCTATAACGCTTAAAGCACTCTCTGGGCGGCTTGCACTTTATTTATGCAGGCTACACATTGTGTGTCCCCCCTCCCCTTGGAAGGATAGAAGGCTGAGTCAACCATTAGACGGCTACTTGGGAGTGAACCCCAGGTCCTGAGCACAGTTTTACCTGCAGTACAGCTGTTTAACCACTATGCCACAGTGTGTTGTCTTTCCCTCTCTTATTTCAGATTTTCTTTCTGAATGTTGCTAATTTTTGGCCTAAGAGTGGTCTTAACTGCCAGATGGGCAGTATATTAATGAATTAATAATTTAAATAAATAAATCCTTTGCTCTGTTTCTTGTTTGGTCATGGTGCTTTTCCCATCACAAGATGGTTTTTCTCTTTTGTCCTCTGTTTCTGCTCTTGTACTTAATTTACAGAATGTTTATTGAATCCAGGGGTGCAGTTAATACAGGCGGTTACTTCACGTACCTCTCTGACCTCTCTGCTGCCCCACTGCGGACCAGTTCATTGAGACGGATCCTCACGTGCCTGCGATTTGAAGGTGAAGTCGCCCCGACCACGCCCCCCGAAGCACGCCACAAGCAGGGTTAGCGATTCCCTTCTCCGACCACTGGAATCTCGTCAATGCGGTTCTCAATGCGCATTGAGGGGACGTGTGGTTTCTGTGGTTCCGCATTCTGAAATCATTTTTCACCCTTGCTGCTTTACTTTTTCTTTTCGGTGGCTTCGGAAAGCCGGAATATCGACATGTTGGTTTTCCTGATTTTTTGATCGTGCTCCGGTGCCCGTTCCTCCAGTTGTAATCTTTGCCAGCAACAAGTACCCAGTCACCCCGATTCGTGCTTGTTCCTTCCCAGCAGATGGCACTGTGACGGGTCTCTTAACTACCCCGAGTCCTTGCTCATTTACAGGCCACCATGTGGTGGCAATGTGGTGTATTTTTCAGTAGCTTACTATCATAGAACTCTTTTGCAAACCCCCTATGACGATGCTTCCTTCGTTGGCCCGTTCTCTGCATAGAAAACTCCACTCCAGGTTTTCAGTGTGGTTTACGCTCATCCCCTACGACAAATAATTGTCAGTTCTTCATTGCCCCTTCCCTTAGCTTGTTTAAGCAGGGCTGCTTGTGCGACGATTCGATGCACCTCTAAGGATCCCTTCATTTCCCCCCAAACCTACTTCATTTCCCTCAAATTGTCGCCTGCACCTCCAAGGTGTGTGTCAACCTGTGTTGTGCACGTGAACTCACAAGTACATATTAGTCCATATGGACCAGTAATACCCTCAGAGAGGTGACGTAAATACGGTTCCGACATGAATTTTTTTCGCTTTTAAAACCCTCACATCTATAGGAAAGGTCCTCTGTGCATGTGCAGAGTGTGAAGCACTCCACAGATAACCATTCATTAGTCGAAGAACATGCACCTCCTTGAAAACAAGACTTCCTCTTAAAAAACCTCTGCTTCACACAAAAAACATAAGTGCATGTGCAGGGTGCAAAACACTTCTCAGATCACCCGCCAAAAGGCGACGTAATGTTCCTCTGTGCATGTGCAGAGCGTAAAACACTCCTTGGATTACCCTCCGAAAGGCAAACTGCACGCTCCTATCTGAGAACAAGATTTATTTTTAAACAATCTCAGCTTCACCAAAAAATTGCTCTGTGCATGTGCAGAGTTTAAATCACTAAAGGCAACGGAAATGCGCCTCTCAGAGAAAAAACATTTCTTTTTTGATGTTCCTCTGTGCATGTGCAGAGTGGTACTCTCTCCTCGGATAACCCTCCGAAAGGCAACGGATCCGCGCCTACCCGAGAACAATATTTGTTCTTTACAAATAACAGCTTTATGGAAAACTTTGTCTGTGCATATGCAGAGTGCAAAGCACTACTCAGATCACCCTGAGAAAGGCAACGGACCCGCGACTAACTGAGAACATGAATCTTATTTTCTAATTTATACCTGTATGTCAATTTCGCTCTGTCAATGAGCTGACTGTAAAGCATTACTCAAATCTATCTCAGAGGCAACACACACGCGCCTCCCTGAGAACATGATATATTCCTAAAAAACAACAGTTTTATGGAAAATTTTACCTGTGCATGTGCAGAGTGTAAAGAACTCCTCACATCACCCGGAGAAATGCAATGGACCCCCGCCTTCCTGAGAGCGAGAATTTCGTTTTAAAAATCACAGATGTATGGCACGTCCGCACCATGCAAGTACAGATTGTAAAGCAGTCCTCGGATATATCTCAGACAGGCAACGGACACGCGCCTCCCTAAGATGAGGATCTATTCTTTAAGAATAACAGCTATATGAATTCATTCATCTGTGCATGTGAGGAGTGTAAACCACTTCTTGGATCACCCTCTGAAAGGCAACCGACCCGTGCCTACCTGAGAACAACATTTATTTTTTACAAATAACAGGTTTATGGACATGTGCCTCTGTGCATGTGCAGAGTGTAAGGCACTCCTAATAACAATCTAACGTCCACTACGGATTTTCTTATTTATGAAACGGTTGGTTTGACTACGAGCACCCGTTCAGCTTTTCTAAAGCTCTAGCCGTAACTTCCCCGCGTGGTTCCCCTAGGACTGGCCTGCCCAACGCCTCGACCGCGGTCGACCAGTCGACCGCGGCGCCGTCAGAGGTCGCCCGCCAGGTCCCTGTGTTGGGGGGGGGGATTCCCCCCCCCACGCACTGGTGAAGTGCCTGGGAGCCCAGCTGGCGCTGGACTTGCTCGCCCTCTCCAGCATCAGCGGTGGCTCCAGTGGCGGCGGTGGGCCCAGGCCGACCTGCTGGGGTCGTTTGGGTTTTCCAGCAGCACCTGGTGCAGTTTGGGAAGCGGGTGTGGCGGGCGCAGAGGCGGGCCCAGCAAGGTGGCCTGAGCCTGCCTCTGTGGCTGCCGCGGCCGCTGCTAGAAAAAACGAGCAAGCCCAACACGCCAGGCCCGCCCCCGCCCCTGCCCGCCATCGCCCCCGCCCTCGCCGCCACCCCCCGCAATCGCCCCCGCCCCATCCCCGCCATCACTGCCACCACCGCCCCCCACCATCGCTGCCTCGCTTGGAAGCTGAGGCGGGGGCTCCGAGCCACAGCCCCAATGGGCAAAATAAGTGAAAAAATGGGAGGAGCAGCCACTTGGGGATGTGCCCAGGAGCCCATGCTGGCGATGAGGCAATGATGGAGCGCGGGACCAACGGGGGGGGGGGGGGAATACACAGCCGCTGCCGCTGTGCAGAGTTGACACGAGGCAACCTCCAGCCCCACTCCCTCAGGATGTGAGCCCGTTTCATCTCCCTCGCCCCCTTTCTGGGTCTTCGAAGTGGGAGGGGGGATGGAAGGAGAGAAAGAAAGAGAGAGAGAAAGAGGAGGAGAGAGGGAGGAGGGGGAGAAAAGAAAGAAAGGAAGGAAGGAAGGAAGGAAGGAGGGAGGGAGGGAGGGAGGGAGGGAGGGCGAAAGAAACGGGAAAGAAAGAAAGAAGGGAGTGGAGGAGGAGGGAAGGAGGAAGAAAGGGGAAAGAAAGAAAGAAAGAAAGAAAGAAAGAAAGAAAGAAAGAAAGAAAGAAAGAAAGAAAGAGAAAGAAGGAAGGAAGGAAGAAGGAAGGAAGGAAGGGAGATGAGGATGGATGGAGGGAGAAAAAAATGAAAAAGAAAAGGAGGAAGGACAGAAGAGTGGGAAGGAAGGAAGAAAAAGAATGGAAGGAAGGAAGGAAAAAAGAATGGAAGGAAGGAAGGAAGGAATGGGGAAGGCAGGTAGGAAGAAAGAAAGAAATAGAGGGAGGGAGAAAAAGAAAGAAAGAAAGAGGAGGGAGAGGAGGAAGAAAGAAAAGGGTGGAAGGAAGGAGAGGAGGGAAGGAAGGAAGGAAGAACTGGGCTAGCAATAGTGACCCATCAAATTTGGCTATGGTGTGTACGAATACGAATACGAAATCTTTAATACGGCCGTAGGCCAACATCCAAATACTATATACAAGAGCAAGTTAAAACATACTACATTTCTAAAAGAATTAGGTACAAAGTTAAAATGGCCTAACAGAAAAAATAAACACCTTTCACTCACATCTTAATTTGAAGGGGAGCAAGAAGGGAAAAGAGAAGAGAGGAGAGGAAAGAGCCCACTGATAATTAAGGTTCTATCCTTCTTTTGTTAAAACCTTCCCCTCCCGGATTTTAATAGCAGCAACTAAAAATTTTGCCACATTATGCAAAGTGTCTGAATTTTGTCTTGATAGAAGTAATAGGGTATAAAATGCCTCAGAACGCCCAGGGAATAATTTTATTTGGGATTCAATGAGTCTTCTTCGGATATCAGAGTAAAACTGGCAAGACAGGAGAACATGGGTTACAGTTTCTATTGCACCTGAATTACAGGGGCATTTGCGTTGAGAGTATGGAGTTTTCTTAAACTTCCCTTCCAAAACTGCAGATGGTAATACATTTAAGCGGGCAAGGGTATAGGCTCTGCGATGTTTTTTAATTGGTAGCATGAAGAGATTAGTGGCTGGTTTAAAGGGCAGTCGTGCTTTATCCAAAGAGATGTTATTTGAAGTTGCCCCCAGGTCATGCTGCCTCTCAGCCTCCATAATACGTTGTTTAAGCATTTGATTTGCTGCATCCTAGCCCATTTGGATTACACAGTCCTCTGAGCCTCCATACATTCTGAGTTTGGCAGACAGTGCTTTCATCCAACTTGATAGATGGTTGTCCTGTAGGATTACCGTGGTTAGGCCTCTTGGAAAGAAGGATAACTTCAACCAAAATCTAAAAATGGTTATCCAAAACCTTGCTTCGACTTTCGGGAGCCCAACCTCCAGCCGCAAAGCTGCATTGGTGGCACAACGTGGTACCTGGAGGATTGCTCTCAGACTGGACCCTTTCAGTAGGAGTAAAAGAAGGATAGGGACCTAACTGTGCACCGTAAAGGAGTTGGCTGATGGATTTGGCTTGGAATACCTTCTAGGCTGTGGGGATATACTGCCCACCCTTGGTGTAGAAAAATTTTAGGATTGCAAAGGCTGATCTCTGTCCTGATTGGGCAACATGGTTAGTGTGCGCCCTACGAGAGCCATTTGCTTGGAAAGCTGTGCCTAGATATCTGAAGACTTTAGTTTTTTCAATTTTGTGGCCATTTGTTTACCCCTTGGAGATCCCAGATAGTGCCACTGCACCACTTGAGGGCTCGGCCAGACTGCGGATTTGTGTCCGATTCAGCTCCAATGGAATTTAAATTGATTTACTGTCGTATGGTGGTTGTGTTGCTGTGAACAGTCCCTTTAAACATTGGTGCTTAGATGTAAAGTAGGGCCTTTAAACTATTTGGGGAAATTACACTTGAGATTATGAATTGTTTCACTAACCAGCGTGTTTGTAGATATGTTTACAAAATTATAATCCATTTATAATTATAATCCATTTAGGCTTTGTTGTGTGCCCACCCACCTTTATGCTGGCTGGCTGCCACAGCCACCCCCTGCATGTGTTGTGGTTTTGTTTTTAGTTTTTTTCCTGTTTTTTCCCCCAACAGGGATAGTGAATGATAGTCTGACATGACTCTGGAAATTTATGAGCCCCCAGAAAGGAAGGGGGGAAGCACTTCCTCCTCCTTCACAAATGAGCATAGTGGGGAGCTGCTGTATTGCAGTACTTCTGTGTTTTAAGGAGTCAAACCCATGATAATAAAGCAGGTGGTGGACTTTTCCCTGGCAGTGCACTCTGGATTTCTAGGTAGCATGGCAGAGATTGCCCCATTACCTTTAAAATTATGGAATAGGTGGGAGATGGGAAGAGTTTACAAGTTCCAAGTTGGTGCAAGTGTGTGTGTGTGAGGGGGGGGGAGGGAGAGAGAGTTGTCAAAAGTGTAAAGCTCACCTCGTGACATACCATGTTTTGGTATGTCTCCAAATTTGCTTTTAATTCTGTTTTTCCCTTTTTCCATTGCTAATGGCATGTATTAGATCACATAATATGTGGTTATTTATACAGCTCCTCTTCTTTGTTTTGTGAAGCTGTAGTAAGTTGGAATACAGGCATTTGTTCAGGGAGGAGGGAAGGGCTGTAGTTCAGGAATACAAAGAGCACCGGGTTTAGCTGCCTGTGTCTCTAGGTAGGAATAAGAAAAAGACCAGGTTTGGCTGCCTGTGTCTCTAGGTAGGAATAAGAAAAAGTCCTGCCTGGAACCTTGAGTGTTGCGTTACGAATCACATGAGACACAGAGTTTCGGGGTGCAATATCTGGTGCTCAGGGCAGCATTCCTGTTCGTCTGTCTGTCAGGGTTCCATGGATGTCTGTGTGTCTCTCTGTGTCTGCATCAGCTGCGTGCATGTGAGATTGATGATGATTCTCCCTTCTGTCTGGTGATGATTCTGCCTCTGAGCCTTCTCCTCCTGCTGCCTGAGCCCCCAGCCTTTATTAGAGAGTCAGCACAATAGATACAGGGAGACGTTCCTCGGTGGGGGGGAAAGAATGCAAGCCTCATGTGTGAGACCATAGTAAACACATAGACAATGGACAGGGGAAATGGAATCCATGGGTGGGGGGAAATGCTCCCTAGCTAGTGAGTGATTACTGATAAGGACGGAAAGGGCTTTCTGGTCTGTATCCTGATATCCTGTTTGCTCTGGCCTGCTTCAGCACATTCTGGTATCTGCTTCGGTCCTGGGGCTGCCGGGAAATATATGTCAAGCAGCCCTCCTAGGCCTTCAGTTTCCTTTGTGCTTGACCAATCTTGGGGCTCAGAAATATGGGCAATGATATCCCTACATTTCCCCTTTTCTTTTCTTTTAAATATGAGCAAGCTGGCAAGAGCTGTGGCCCTTTTGCATACCAGTCAGGAGGCACAGGTGTAAACCTAAACAGACCAGAAATCAGGCACTCATCTGGTGCTCAACCCATGCAGGCCTTGAAAGCCTGGCAACCTGAGGTCTTTTCCCCCAGGGGCCTCATTGCTTGGCCCAAGAGGAAACTCAACTCCTTATGTAGGAGGGAGTGACATGTCTCTGGCAAGACAAGCTTCATATATCTGGGCTGAGGTGTGAGAATTGTGCCCTAAAATGTGAGGTGTCTTATGGCTGTGCATGAGAGTTGCTGTGCTGACACTCCATGGCCATTTCCTCCCACTCCCATGCTCATTGTGAGAGCACTAAGCTAGTGCATGGCATAAATCATTGGCTGTGATGTGTTATCTAATGTGGGGACCCCTCTGGAATGTTGGCTGCATTCTTTCTCCCACCGAGTTACACAGCACCCGATATTCATATAACTTTCAGAGATATAAACTTAAGCTCCTCATAACTTGCAATAATAAATGAAATGGCATAATAAGCATGATTGTCTCCCAAAACTTAAAAGGTACATAGACATATCTAGCATACAGATATACATGCATTAACAATAATCAAGCAATAAGCTATAGCATTAGCAATACAGGAATAGATGATTTTGTGGCTAAGAGGTAACTTATAGCAAGAAGTTGCAGGTATAGACAGTGAATATTTTCAAAATACATGAATACATGAGAATACATAAGTAAGCATATCTGTCTGTGCTAGGGGCTTACATTTTTGTGGGGGAAGGTGAAAGACTAGACTACCTAACTATTTTCTTCTCTGCTTCCTTCCAATGGATGGCTGTTTGCTGAAAAGTCTTTTTAAGAGTTCTTTTGCTAAGAGTTCATGGATCTGGGAAATGTCTTCTTCTTCTGGTGGTGAAATCTGGTTTAGCAAAATCTAGTTTGCATGATTGCCAAGTCCAGTCCTTAAGAGGACATCAATCTTGCCCTCTCACTATAGTCCTTGCAATTGAGAAAATGAGGAATGTATGTGGAATATTCCTTTAAATGTTCTGGGATCATTCTGCTGGTAAAGCTTCAAACTGCCATGGAAGGCATACCTGTGAGAATATTTCTCTTTCTCTCAGGGTACACACTGTATAATTAAAATCAAGCCTTGCTTGAAGAGGCTTGGAGAGGAGGAAGATTCCTCTCCCTTTCTAATTTTTTTTCTAATTGTTTTGGCTTTCTGTTTTAAATTTGAAATTCATACCCTGAGAGGAAGTTTTTTTCCTTCCTGCTTGATTTTTGGAGGCAAAGAACACGCATTAGTGATTTTTATACATTTTAAAACCCTGTTGATTGCTTGTGCCCAAAAAATGTAAGGCATATGGGATTTGTAGTCAGTTTGCTTCCAACTCTGAAAGATGCCTCTGCTTGCTGACTTGTAATTACAACCCCAGGAAGGTGATAAGCTTGCTTTGTGTATACAATGTCTCTAAAGATAACAATCTACCCTTCCTAGCAAACTGATAACCATTCCATGCTTCCTGCTATCTTGCATTCGTTCTGTGAGCGAATGAGATGGATCAGACCCATATAATTCCTTTTTACCCCATGAGAATAGTGGACAAATTAGATCTTTGGGACATTTTCTTTCTAAAGGAACTTGAAATCTCCAGGAATCTTTCTCACAATTCCTGACTGACGCCTGCTTGCTTTCCAGCAAACTTCGTTCTCCAGCAAACTCTTTGTGCTCCAGCAACCTTTTCCCTCCCTGCTCCCCCCCGCCCCCCCTGAGCTGCTTCCAGTCAATAGACAGAGAGGGGGGGAGAGAGAGAAAGAGAGAGAAAAGCATTTTGATTCCTAATTTTTCCTGTGGCTTGCTAAAAGAGTCAGGGAAATTCTGGCTGCCTAAGCTTTCTGAGAAATGGAAATCTGCATCCTCCAAGGCTTTGGAGAAAGAGGAAAATCTCTTGGGGAAAAATAAGGTACAGAATCTTTTGGAAAAATTACCTTTCTCCTATACTTATACTGAGGATGCCTGGCATCTGCCACAGCACACAAAAGGCTGGCCTTTGCCTTAATGGCGAATTTTGTTCTTTTGGAAAAGAGGTCTATCTTTGGGATTCCCTCTCTGGGCAAATCTGCTTTGGTCCAGCCCAAGGCTGAACTCTGCATTTGCTCTGAAGCTGGCTGCTTCTGATTCCTGAGGTGCCTTCCCTGGAAAATGGAATCCTGAGTCTGAAGCGATTCCAAGGCTTGTGTTACTGAGCCGTGGACAAAATTTTGGCCTCTCTGCATTTCTTTGGGAAATCTTGCCCCATGGCTTGGCTCTTTGCTGCAAGAAAGTGACTGCCTTTGGGGCATCTCCTTGCCTTTTGGAGATACATTTTCTGGCAGGACAAAATGTTTACCCTCCTGCTTCTGGGGTTTGATGAGATCTTCCTGAGTGTCATTTTGCCCTGTGCTGAGACTGTTCTTGATGGAAATTTTTGATCTTAGAACAGCACAGGCTTCCTTTTTTCCCTCCACCAATTCCTGATCGTGGGACACTGCTCCTAACTGCAGGTCACTAGGTGGAAAAATTATTGGTAGGGACATCTGAAAATCTGTGGGGAGAAGTGAAATGGACATTTGCATGCATCCCCATTGCTGCTCTGCTCTATCACCTGCGTTCTGCTTGCCAACCCTGGAATTTTCTGCCTGTAGATTTCTTCCTACTGCTGGTTCCCCACCCAAAGGCTGTTGTGACTCCCAAAACTCTCTCTGGATTTCTTGGCTGTCACAAGGCATTATTTTTCTCCGAAAATTAACTGACTCACTGAATTCATTTCGCTCTTCAACCGAGAAGAACGCTCCCATCTCACCTATTGGGATCCCCTGGAGGATGTCTGGACGCGTCTCGAAGCCTTTTACGGGCGTAGGGAGATGAGGATGAGCCGCATTCGTGCCTTCTGGCCTGGAGCCTGGTCCTTGTGCCTAGTGGTTCCTCTGCATCTGCCTTGCTGCAGGAGATCGCATCTGCGCTGCCTTCTGGGAAGCACGTGTGCCGTTGCCTTGGGGGAATCACGTCTGCCGTTGCCTTGGGGAATCACCTCTGCCGTTGCATTGGGGGGATCACGTCGGGGTCACCATCTGTTGCGTTACGAATCACACGGGACACAGAGTTTCGGGGTGCAATATCTGGTGCTCAGGGCAGCATTCCTGTTCGTCTGTCTGTCAGGGTTCCATGGATGTCTGTGTGTCTCTCTGTGTCTGCATCAGCTGCGTGCATGTGAGATTGATGATGATTCTCCCTTCTGTCTGGTGATGATTCTGCCTCTGAGCCTTCTCCTCCTGCTGCCTGAGCCCCCAGCCTTTATTAGAGAGTCAGCACAATAGATACAGGGAGACGTTCCTCGGTGGGGGGAAAGAATGCAAGCCTCATGTGTGAGACCATAGTAAACACATAGACAATGGACAGGGGAAATGGAATCCATGGGTGGGGGGAAATGCTCCCTAGCTAGTGAGTGATTACTGATAAGGACGGAAAGGGCTTTCTGGTCTGTATCCTGATATCCTGTTTGCTCTGGCCTGCTTCAGCACATTCTGGTATCTGCTTCGGTCCTGGGGCTGCCGGGAAATATATGTCAAGCAGCCCTCCTAGGCCTTCAGTTTCCTTTGTGCTTGACCAATCTTGGGGCTCAGAAATATGGGCAATGATATCCCTACACTTGGGGAGCCAGTGGCCATTAGTTTCAAATATACAGGGTTAAGTGGATCCATGGTCATATCTAGTAAAAGCAGTTTCCTCCTCCCCTCACCCCTGGCCATTTTGTTCCTAACTTAAACATCCTCGGTCTAAAGACACTCTTTCAGGAAAAAAGAACTCTGCATCACTTGTTTTCATGGAATCATTTAACACCACCCTTACCCAGTGCTGCTGTTTTCCCTTTTCCTTCTTGGCTAGCCAACCCATCTTACATCCCGCCTCCTCAAGGCCACCCTGGGGAGTTTGCATGTGAGAACAACCGTTGTATACAGGAGCGCTGGAAGTGTGATGGTGGCAATGGCCGCCTGGGCAACAGTGGTGAGATGCCAGAGCTGTGCCGTGCCTATTTCTTTGAGAAGCACCATGCGGCTCTCCTCTGAGCAGTTCCACCCTCTTGTAAAGGAGAGGATATGTTTTGGGTATACAGACTTGGGTGGCCAAACATGGATCTTATAATGCTGGCAAATCCAAAGGAGGTGATGGAGGAATCTGGGAGTGAAGATGAGGGTGACGGCTGAGATATGGGGTCAGGTCTCATTTAGAACATACTTTCTGGATTCTGCCTTTAGCACTGTGTCCACAGAAAGAGGAAATCCATTGAGAAACGGAAGCCTGACCTATTCCACGCTTTTCCTTTTGG
>JAWVWN010000130.1:0-13232 GCA_037367305.1 Phrynocephalus vlangalii
AGTAGGAGGGAGTTTTGGGGGTTGCCTTGAGGATGTATTGGCATACCGTGGGCAAGTGAACCGGAACTTGGAGAAGGAATTAGAAGGGTTTGGGGGTACAGACAGAAAATAGGATAAGCAAGTGCATTAAAAAGAAGCGAGCGTAAAACCGGGGGCACGAGACAGGAAAAGAATTCAGCAAGGAGGGGTGGTTCACGTGGGGACGGGGGCCCGTTAGGGACGTTAGGAAGGGGTCCCAAAGGAAGACGGAGGTATTGCGGAAGGGGGAGAGGGGGCTTCCGTTCCAACCCCAAATGTCCCCCTCGACACCCAAAAACTTGTCCCTAAATCCAGTGGTGAGAAAAAAGGAAGGGGGAGTCCAACCCAAACCCCAAAGGATGGACCCGGGGGTGGGGGGGAACCCCCTCCCACCAAATGTGCAACACCATTGTTGCGGGGCCATTGCAAGGCCCTTGATGTCATAACGAAACTCCTCCCAAAGGGGGAGGAATCGTTAAAGAATAGAAATATATTGTTAGATAATTCTTTGCCCCTACTTTTGGATACCTGTTTTAATCCTGTTGAAGATTTTTTGAAACAGAAAAGACAAAAAAGACTGAAACTGGAAATGTTAAATAAAAGTTCGTTTTTTTCAAAAATTCCCAAGTCTATTATAATTCTTCCACAAAAGTCAAGACTCAGAGAGCGAACCCCCACAATCAGTTGGCTTATTGTCCAGATTGCCCGTTTTTGAGACTGTTTGCAGGCTTGGCATCTCAAAGGGTAATTTTCTGCAATGGGGCTTCCCTTACCCTTGTTTGGTGATTCAGCGAGTGCAGAATGCAGTGGCCAGATTGGGTTTGGGCAGGCGGTTTGACCGGGATCACCCCAATTTGGCTCACCTGATTTGGGTACCCCTTTCCTCCCGAATAAGGTTCAAGGTCTGGGTTTGGTTTACAAAAACCCTCCATGGCTTGGGACCTCAATATCTGACAGAGTGATTTCCCAAAATCAGAGCTGGCCCGGCCCACAGAGCCTCACTGGCCTTCTCGCTTTGGGGGCCCCACAAGGGGGGCCCGCAAGGGTTGTGGTGTGACACATAACCGGGCCTTCTCGGTGGCCGGCCCCCCGGGTATGTGGAACCAAAGGCCTAGGAAGTCACCAAACCCCCCCCCCAGCAGCTTTTTAAAAAACCCTTAAAAAAGTGGCTTTTTAAAGTACGTTTGGCAATCACTGAAGTTTCTTTTATTTTCCCACATCCTGATGTTCTTTCCGTTCCTTCCCCCTTTGTGCCTCTTGCCGGGGTCTTTTTTTTTTTTATTTTATTATATTTTTTTTTTTATTTTTTATTTGTTTGTTTTTTTTTTAACCATTGCTGTGGTTTTTTTTCTATGTAACCGCCCAGAGTTCCTTGGGAAAAATTGGGGTGGTATAGAAATATAAAAATAAATAAAAAATAAATAACTCAGAAAAAAGGAAGAAGCAAGAGGGGAGAGAGACTAAAGGGATGTGTGTCAAAACAATTGCATAGATTCCATGTGAACCCCCGCATATTTTAAAAACAAGACCCAGGAGGTTTTTTTTCACACTTAGATCCCAGTTATAATAAAGCTATGCAATTTAATTTATGGGGTTCACCTGCTGGCGTGCCGAGGCTTACAGAACGAATAAGCCGTCTGAGTCTTCTGTTTTAGCAGAAAAGAGATTTATTGGTTGCAACCAGGGGGTTCTCACCTTTTCAGATCGAGTGACAATTCCACTCGACCCAGAGCAAACATCAGGTCTTTAAAAAGTTCATTTCTCTCCTTCCCCCTCCCCCTCTGCATCTTATGTCATATCATGGTTACAAGACAACATTTTTGGTACTCTTATTTTGCACCTCTTCAAAATAAATATTTTTAATTGGAGTGTCTGTTTGAACTGACCCTCACGGACTAAACATTTTTATACCCGGGGTTTGACAAAATTTATGGATCAGCTGTTCTTCGGGGGAGAGAGAGAGATAAACTTTTCTTGGCGGGTTTAGCCATGCCCAATTAAATTGTACAAAGGGTTCAACTACACAGAAAAAAATTAGACCTTTGAATCTTATCGCTGCTTCTCACTAATTTACAACGGGGGGCCCCCCCTTTCTCAAATTTGCGGGAATAAAAATACAGTGTGATACCTCTAATAAAAATTTTAGGTATTTAACTTTGAAAGGGCTATCAAATATATATATTGCCATGAGTTTATCTATATTTGCAGGCATAGTTTGGGGATAAAAATATATTGAAATATGCCTATGGCTCTAATACACATAGGCTTGACCCATACCCTTCACTGGGCCCGACGCTTTAGGAAAATTTACCCCATAAATTCTCCATAGTTCCCCCTTCCCGTGGTCCCGTATAAGGGAAAAAAGAAACAATCGAAGTGTTTTAAAAAAGCGTGAATATTGCTTGATTTCCCTGTTTACCTTTCATTCCCTTGGGAGGGGGTCATCATGGGATTTTTTCAGTTTTCCGAACAGAGATCACATGGGGGGCCGGGAAAATTTTCCCCCCCTTTTTTTCCTTCTCTCAAAGGGCTTATAGGCAAAAATGATTTGTGGCGCCATGGTGAGGGACGCATTTGAACAAAGAAAACCCCCTTAATTCACTAGGGGCTCTCAAACATGAAATGTTAAGTTCCAGATAAAGTTTACAATGTCGGGATTAAAAAGCCCCTCTGCCAGACCCCAGACCAATGGATGGATGCTTTTCAAGACCTAGCATTTAAATGTCCCCTGTTTGGGGAATGCAACATATCACAACCCCCCAGGGCCTCTGCTCCTGCTAAAAAGTTTCCAAATTCCCAACCTCTGAAGGGGCTGGCATAATATTGTGATAGACGGGATTCAAGATCCCTGTCCCAAAGTGATCCTAAACACAATTTGTTCATACCTTATATCAGGACAATCAGAAACCCAAAAAAAAATTTCCTTCAGGCACATGCAAATTTAAATCTCTTTTGTTTTGGTAATCCAGCTGAAAACCCCAATTTCCATTTAAAATCAGTTTTTGGAAAATCAAACCTTAGGGAAATATGAGCAAGGCTCCTTTGCCACCGCTCCCTTTGCTGTAAAAAGGGCTTTAAACCTTTAAATATGATTTTTCATAGGTCTTTTTCATAAAATACCAAACATTAGTACCTATTTCAAAACCCAAAAAGATCAAGCATTTTTTAAACCTTTTCAGTGCGGGGGTGGCTTTGAAACTCAAATTATAGCATTGGGGAAGTTACCCAGTTGTTTCATGCATACAGGACAACCCAGAGATAGACTTTAATCTTAGAAAAACCAATTTTTGCCATAAACCATACTCAATAGTTAAATCCCATGGTAAGCACGGGTGACATTGAAATCAAAGCAGAATGTTTCGTAGCTGTATTCCACAACCCCAAATCAGCCCCACAAAAAAATGGGACAAAAGTAATTCATCATTGTCTTGGGGAAATAAATAAGTAGACAGCTATTCTAAAAACCATTTTTTTGTGTATAAAGTCTCGGGGCACCCATGGGTGCCAAAAAAATTTTTCTCATGCGATGTAAATTTCATAAAAGGGAATAAAAAAAAAAAATTTTCATGACACATCATAACATTATATGAATTAAAGGAAGGCACATTCAGAAAGGGACTTCAAAATTTTTTCAAAGACTACAATGATAGGGATAATAAATAAACATGATTAAAAAATTTAAAGCCCTAGCAAGGTTCAAAATAAGCGCTCACTTGCTAGAAGGCTGGGGGTGTGGGTAACACACAAGTCACAATTCTTGGTGATCCGCGCTGGGAAAGGGTGTGAAGGTCTGAATTTGAACCCACCAATTTCGTCCCACGAAAAGGGGTGAAATTTCGGGGGTGAAGTCTGTTGGCCGCAAACCAAAACAAGAGTCTGTGCCGCTAAACTCCTTCCGTCTCCCCCCCCCCCAAGACAGACAAGAAAAAAAAAGGAAAAGGAAGGAAATCAGGGAGACAGGAGGGCAACCTTCAACCGGAAGCTTAGGGGGGAATCGCAACGACAGTGGGCTCCCCAATGGCAAATCAAGGCTCCCCCCAGGGAAAAGTTGTACCACAGGGCAGGTCAATGCGGCGTCCTCCACCAGGGGGGGGTTCATCTAAGGTTAGGCATCATACTGCATGGGGAGGAGGCGTCACCGGGCAGGGCCCCTCTTTCCCCTCGGTTGCGGATCAGGTAAAGCTGGGGGAATGGGGTGACATCACCGGATCCAGGGGCCCACTCATCGAATTGGCGGACGAATCATCTCAAAGAGGACATCCCGACATCAAAGGGATAAAGGCCAGAGGGGTAGCAAATGGAGGGGGAAAAGGGGCCCCATCTCACATCCACGAAGGCGGTGTCAGCTTTCCAAACCCACCACTCCACATCCAGAAATAAAAACGGGTAGGCTTTTTTTCCCAGAGCAAAACCCCCTCCAGAGGACCTGGTAAGAGAAGAAACACACACCAAAAACAACAAACACAGAGGAGAAACCCCCACAAAAAGGACCCCTCAGCTTCCTTGTCGCCAAGCAGGTGGTACAGTCTATCTGACATCATGAAAAGGAAAAAAAAAAGTTGAAAAAGGCAGACTGGGGCTTTCCTCTTCGTAAAACCAATACGTGAAGTAAGGGGGCCAAAGTCAATGACGAGGACACCTCTGAAACAGCAGTAGATATGGCACAAGTTCAGCTGGCCCTGATGAATGCTTGAAAGGGTGTAGGTGTTTCAGGTGTCCCAATCAACCACAGATCCCATCCCCAATCAAATTGCTCTCCCTACACGGGACAGCAAAAACAAAAACAAAAAAAAATGTAGCTGGCAGAATATCCAGGAAATGCAAAGTAGGCTCCTAGCATGAACCAAATTGTTCCGGAGGGGAGTTTGGACTGGCAAGCGGAATGATAAAGTCACGGCAGTCCACACTTCAAAAAAAAAGTCAGTGGCTGTTTTAAACCCCCCTCTCTCCCCCCATAAAACAAACAGAGAGAGAAAAAAAGAAAAAAAAAGAAAAGAAAAAGAGACAGAAGACAGGATTGTAATCTGTCACCCTGAGGTGAAAGTGAATCAGCAGGCTGCCCCGGACCTTCCGAAGTGTCAAACCAGCTGTCATCTGGGGAAGGATGCCTCAGGAAAGTGTTTCCTCCACGTCTTTCCGAGTGGGACGAGACAGACAGACCGAAACAGACGAACAATAAACACACACACAAAAATTGCCACTCAATCTGCAGACCATGGCCTCGTTCTCCAGGTGTGATAGTCCCAACATGCCATACACTGTGGGGCAGACTTCAATGGCACAGTGTAGTGCATTTTATCTGAGTCGCGAGAACGAAAAAAAATGTCAAAAAAAGCAAATGTCCTGCAGAATGGGGCATATCTTTTTGTGAAACAAGCATATGAAGGGGGGGGTGTCCAAATGTTCAGAAAATCGTTTGGCCATAGTAAAACAACTGCACTTTAGTAGTTGTTCACAAATTCGGGCCAGCCATGGTCACGCTCCTAGGCCCCCATGAAAGTTGTAACAAATTAGTAATGTGCACTATAGACCATGCTTAAAAATGGGGAAGCGTGCCCTTTACATGCACAAAACAGAAAAGAAAAATCGTTAAGTCCATTTTGGTTTCTAAAAAAAATAAGCCTCAATTTCCTCAAAAAGGGGGGGGCTTCTGAGACCAGGCGTGGGTTAAAAGCTGAAACCCTAGGCAAGCCTTTTACCCCCTAGGGCAAAAGGAAAGAAAAATCTTTTATTCTCCTGTGTTGACTTAGTTATAAGAGTCACTGGAATCGCAAGGCAATTCACTATCCCAGTAGCGTTTGAACATATCTTCTAAAAGTCCAATTAAGAAATGTGTGCACTGTGTTGGACAAGCAAGGCCCTCTTAAGGTCTAGTGTTTAAGCCGCTTTAAAGGTAACGCCGTGGGAATTGACTTTGGACGTTACTCCAAAGGCAAAAAAAAAAAAAAAATGTTTGCAGGAAAGCTTACAAAGGGAGGGGCTTTAGGTTGCTGGCAAAATCCTAAAAAAATGTCAGGGTTCTCTTCTGAAGCCAAAAAGAGAAAGTTTTCGACAACAAGTTTGTTCCTCTTATTTTTTTAGCAAAAATACCTGAGAGTTGTGTTTGATTCCAAGGGGTTTTAAATTTAAAATTTAAAAAGTTCCGTTTTGGGACCGAATCCCTGGATTCTTCTAAACAATAGACCCCCTGTCTTTCTTTCCCTATTCAAAGAAAGAAAGAAAAAAAAAAGAAAAAAATGCTGCAAGTTGGCCAGAAGCCTCCTCTTTAAAGCTTTTAAGGGAGCACGGAAATTGTGGTAGTTCCCGTAAGTGGAGAAGGGAACCTTTGGCCCTTGCCTACAAAATTTACGGTCGTGGCTTTAGGGGTCAGTTTATTTTCCTTCGCTATGCATTAATTTGGTTGGTGTGTTCAATATAAGTTTTGCGTCCAAGCTGTGTCAAGGAGCTTGGGAGAGAAAGGAGGGTTGGGAGATGTTATCCTGCCCGGCCCGGCAAGGGGGAGGGGAAGGGCAGAAAAAGAAAGGAGGGGGGTAGACTTTTAAAAATTCCCCCGCGGCTGCCTTTTACAGCCTAGGCTAGCAGATAATCTCCTGTAATTACCCGTAATGGATTAGGTGTGAAATGCTTCTGAAACAAAAGGGGGGCAATCCACCATTCTTGTGGCTTGTTGTCTGCTTAAGCCTATTTGAGAAGCGTGGGCCCCTTTTAAGGGAAAACACAAAAGCCACTTAAATTAGGAGGGGAAGAAAATCTTAGGGGGACATGCAGAATGTCTCATCTTCCTTCACTCTGATATCTAAGGGGAGGCAAATAATGCCTAGCTGGGACTCAAGTCCTTATGAAGACCATGAAAGCACAGTTTTTAAAAAAATTCCTGCCCTTTTTCTCCAAGAATGGAAGGAAGAAGAGAGAGAGAGAGAGAGAGAAACCAAAACGCCCTTTTGAAATAGTCCAATGTGGATATTTATTGCAGTTTGGTCCTGAGGATCTCCCTGTGTTTTAAATTGCCTTGTTTGTTCTCAAATGTTTTAACTACTTTTAAAAGGGAAAAAAAAACAAGGCATTGTTTCAAATTTCCCTGTCGTGGCTAGCTGCCAGAAAGGGGGTCCCCCCCTGTTTCGAGCCCCTGCTGTTGATTATTAATAGTTCAGAAATAACCCCTATCTATCTCCTCATGGGTCATAGCAATTCTTAGTTTGTTTAAAGTTTCCCATATTCAAGGGTTGGTATTGGCGAAAGGGGAGGAAGTCCCCCTGAATGCTTGAAAAAGGCAATTCAAAATGCGCATCTCCCCCCAGCATTTCCCTATCCCCTCAATGCTTCATGCTCTTTTTGATTCTTAACTTTATACTACCATCCCCCACTTTGTTTCCCCCTTTCCTTCTATTACACTTCCGTTCCCATCTTCCCTTTCCATATTTTCCTCAGTCCCGTCCTGCCTTCCGCAACCTTTCTAAAAACTGTCTTTCTTACACCTTTTTCATTTTAACCATCCTGCCTTTCCTTCCATCATCTTCGGTTTTTCCTACCCAGTTTTACAAAAAATGCATTACCAATACCCTATGCTGTTTTTGTAAAATGCCCTTCACTGGTAATTTTTTTGTGTGACCAACCAGTCAAAAAAATAAAGGATGTTTTTATCCATATACTAAAAAGTACCCTTCTCCCCGCCCTTTTTCCCCGGGTGTTTTTAAAAATTGCTGGCGGGGTCTTCTAGCTGGCAAGTATTTAGTCTCTTATTATTTAACTAAGCCGTCCTTATAAATTCAAGCCTTTCTAGCAGGTATAATTGGTTGCCCTCCTTGAGGGCTAAATTTTAATTTTGAGATGGCAAAGTCCTGCCAATCCTATTTAAGGGGCTCTTTTTAAAACTTACTATTGTTCCATGTAATACAAAAGTATTACTTCGGGTGGCAAAATTTCCCAAATTTCCCACACGCCATAAAAAAGGGGGTGCATAAACTACACATTTTTATCCCATGGTTTGCAAAAGGGTCTAACTGTGTTCCTATGTTTTTCCCCACAAAGCATCAAACGGACTCGCCCTCACAATCAAAGCACATCATACCGCCAACAGTGATTCAGCAACCATAACAACTCTCCCACATTTCTTTTCCCCATTAACTGCGACCCCTTGCCTAAGAATAAATTTTTTTTAACTTCTTAAAATCAAACGGAGATGGGGGAAAACTCCGTTGGCTTTGTGGGGCAAAGATTCCAGTCTTTCCCCCTGTTTAAACACAGAGAATGGCCATTTCCTGCTGTTTACGCGGGGGTATAGAGGCACAGCCCCTTACCTTGAAAAACACAATACATGAAGCTTCTTTTACAAAAATTTCAAAAGGGGAATCACATCCCACATACCCATGCATTAAATATACTTTTAAACTTACCCGGGGTTTTTAAAGGCAGCGCTCCTCCCCCGTTTCAAACACTTAGGGGGGGGGCCCCTAGAGAGTTGGATTTGCAAAAATCCTCCCCTCTCTTGGGGATCTCGGGGCCCCAGTGCCCCTGAACTCCCCTGGTCCTTGGATGTTAAGGGTATATCGACCCTTCTCCCCCCTGTCCCCCCGGGGGGCCGACAATAAAATTCGCAATCTTCTCCACCCCAAAGAGCTGTTAATTCGAACTCAAGCCACCCCCCAAACTGGGTTTTTACCTTACCAGAAATTTTTCTGCGCAGTCCTTCTCAGTTTTTCCCCCTTTTTTGGCCGGGTTCTTTTTCCCTCAAGCATGGCAGCCCAATTTAGTGCGACAAGTGATCTTCCTCATAAAATTTTAGGGTCCGGACTAAGACCAATTAATCACAGAATTCTTACCAGCTTGAGTCAGACTCTGCAGCCTTCCCGCGCAGCGTTTTTGTCCCCGGCATCTCCACCAAATGAAAGCTATGCAATTTAATTTTTGGGGGTTTACTGCTGCGTGCCGTAGGGTTCACAGAACGCAATAAGCCCCTGAGTCTTCGTTGTAGACAGAAAAGAGATTTATTGGTTGCAACCAGGGGAAATTTTCACTCTACTCAATCGAGTACAATTCCACTCGACCCCGAGCAAACACAGGTCTTATAAATTACATTTCTGCTCCTTCCCCCCCCCTTGCATCTTAGTCATATGCATGGTTTAAAAGATCAAACATTAATTGGTATCATTTTTCCCTCTTGGGAACAACTAAATATATATATTGCCATGAGGTTTATCTATATTAGCAGGCATAGCTTGGGATATATATATATTGCAATATGCCTATGGGCTACTAATACAGCTATAGGCTTGATCCATACCCTTCAATAAGCCACTTCCCTATCTGAGAGAGAGGCGGAAGTGAGTGGTTAAGCTCAAAGTTATAATTAGACATGGGCACCGGAACGGCGAAATTTTCATTTATGTTACCGTTTTTTCGGTTCCGTTACGTAACGGAAACAGTAACGGGAATTAAGCCTGCCCTGCTCGAACCCGAACCGAAAAAAGAAAAATTTGGTCGGGTTTTTCGTTTCCGTTAGTGCATCGCGCGATTTGCGAAGCCCAGAAAAAAAGTTTTAAAAAAAAGTTTTAAAAAACCCGATTCCCGGCCGGCCGAAAAAGCAGGCGAAAATATGCCTGCCTGAGGCTTTGCCACCTACCAGAGGGGTGGTTTCCGGGGGGGGGTGTCCCCGGCCTTTCCCCCCCTCCTCTCATGTCCTGGGCTGCTTGCATCAGGCTGGGGGGGGGGCATCATCCTGTCGTCTCGCCATGCCATGCGGTGGGGGGGGGAATCCAAAAGGGCTCCGCCAATTTTTTTTTAATCGTGGTCCAAAAAACACCTAAGCACAACACAAACATGTTGAAACTTATTTATTTTTAATGCCTGATTTTTAATAGTAGCAGCAGTGGTTTTTCTTGCAATAAAACGTCTCCATTGATTTTATTTTATTTATTTTATTTTTTATTTTTTTAACTCTGCGCAATGATGGGCTGGCCATGGGATGGGACCATTGCAAATTTTTTATTCAATTCCACCAATGGCATGGCCAGATTTTTGACTGACACATTCTGGATGTGCCAGAGGGTATAAAAACCCGAGGCACCTTCCAGAAATCGCAGTCGGTGTGTGGATGTGTTTGAGGAGGAGGGCTGTGGTTTGCTGGTGTGATCCGATTGAGACTGAATTTTGGAAGAGAGAGGCCTGGTTGAGGCTTTAGGCTTTTAAGTTAGGCAGGCAGGGAGGGGATTGCTTTTAGAAAATAATTTCTTTGATTCCCTGCAGCTTTGTCTGCTGTGCTAAGAAGGGAATGCACATTTTATTCTTCTTTGTTCTCTGGCATTTGTGAGGTTTTTTTTCTGATATTGGATAAAGGGGAGGTTCGACTATTAGTGGGAGGTGTGGATTTTTTTTTAAAATATACCATTTATTTTCATTTTTTTCCAACTTCAATTTGCTTGCACACACCCACAAATTTGGGTGCAAGAACAGAACCTCTATCCTAAGTGGAGAATATTTTACAATATTATTATTTTACTAATTACTTTCTTCATTTTTGTTTAAACTTGTTTGGTTATGTGTGTCACTGAACACACAGACACATTCCATTTCATTGGATCAAGTTGAATTAGAATAGAAAACTATTTTTATTTTATTCTCTGACTGTGCCTGGCATTCACCCAACCCCCTACCAAATCAAGATCATTTATTGGGGGGCTGATTAAATAATAAGGCAAACCTATTTCATTGCTGCTGCTGCTTATTTTTTTTTGGGGGGGGGAATACAAACACTTCCCTACCCATTGTGCAAATTCCAGTCACACACCACCAGTTCAGTTACAGGCAGGGAGAGCCTAATTTGCTTGCACACACCCACAGTTTGGGGTGCAAGAAACAGAACCTCCTCCTCTGACCCTAAGGAGACAATATAAATCTTTTACAATATTATTTACTCATTACTACTCCAGCTCATTGTTTGTTTTGTTTACATACATACACTTGTTGTGTTGTGTTGTGTGTGTGCACACACAGACACATTCCATTTCAGTGGATCAAGTTGAATTCGGAATTTAGAAAACTATTTTTATTTTATTCTCTGAGACTGTGCCTGCCTGCCTGCACTACAGTTTTGCTGACTGAGTGCTGAAGAAGGGAAGAGCAGTTTTTCTTCTGGACTTCGGGTTTTCTTGGATTTAATAGTTTCATTTCATTTATTTTCAAATACTACCATTTGATTCCTAAGTTTTAACAACCTGACCTGAGAGCAAGAAGAGACACCTTTTATATTTCATTTCATTCATTCATTTAGCTGCACCAAACACCCATTTCGTAGTTGTTGCCTTGATATTTCTACTAAAACTATATTTTATTTACACACCAATATCTTTTTGGGGAGGCATCTCAGAGTACCCTACTCTCTTTTCACTTCAGGCTTATGTTTAGTTTCATTTTTTTTCTAATACTTACCATTTGCTTTCCTAAGTTTTTCCTCCATTTCAGTGGATCAAGTTGAATTCCAGAAAAATTTAGAAAATTATATCAAGGCCAGCAGGGCAACATTGAAAGCTTGTACAAAAAAGAACACACACAGTGTGAGAGTAAACTTGGGTCAAAAGGATAAGTTTCTTAGAATACTTGTTTACATAACACAAAAAAATAATAATAAGAAAAAAATATTTCTATAACTTTTGAGGAATAAAAAAAATGAGAGGGTTGGCAGAGCCAGAGGGAAGGGCAGGGGGCCCCCACTAAAAAAAAATAGGGGCACATTTCTGAAGGAAGGCACAGGAACAGGAAGTATGCAGATAGTGATATTGCTGCCACTCCCTCTCCAAGCAGCAGCTGCACAACCGCACCCACCGAACCATCTTTTTGTCACTGATGGAAGCATGGATTCCCATCGCCAACATGCTTTGACATGGACACCCCCACCCCCGTTTATCAGGAGGGAAAATTAAGGACTCGGAATCAGAAACAGCTCTTTGCATCTGAATATGCCGGATTCTGAGGACCTGTTGGCAAACAGACGAAAGGCAGGCTTCAGGGAGTGATGGAAGGAGCAGCCCTCCTTCCACCCAGGACCAGAGTAACCACCTGTGACAGCACAGTCAATTGTCCCAGCAGGGTACAAAGCCACACCACCACCAGCACAGCAGCGGTAGGCAGTACCAGAGGGGACAGTACTTTCCATAAGCCCCGCGGGTCTCCTCTGGGAGCATTTTGATAACAGCCCGGGAAGACTCGAGGCTTGCGGTGTGCAAGAAATTTCGGGGTGGTCGTGCGCAGGGGGAATGACCCCAAAACAGCCTCCCTCAGTGCCTTGCGTAAGCCACCTCATGGGAAGGCACCCTGGGACTCTGCCTGGAACAGTGTCAGGCCCTGGTTCCTCAGGGAGGAAGAGGGGGAAGCAGGCATGAGGAAGGACTCCAGAGACAGCTCTGCTGAGAGTGGGAAGAAGCAGGCAACTCTGCAGGAAGTGGTGCCGCTGTTTTGGGAGTTTTGTCAGCCAACGTAATAGGCCAAGGCACAGGAGGCCACCACTCCGGGGGTTTTGGGGAAATGGTGGCCATGAAACGGGTTGCCCCTCTCCTTTGTGGAGTCATCAGGCTTCAGGCACCTGAAAGAAGCAAAGTGGCTCCATGGTACGAGCCCCCCATCCCGTCGTACCTTCAGCAGCGGGGTGATTCCCACCCTTTAAAGAGTCCGTCAGGCACATGGTCCGGCCCTGCTGCAGGCGGCCAGAGGAAGGAAAGTCCACTTCACTTCCGACCTCTGGAACCGGTGGCCACCAATGGATACCTCTCTCTGACGGCTCATTGTTGGCAACCCAAGGAGGTCCTTGACACTAGGGCATCCCAAGAAGAGCTGCAGGGGGAGCCACAAGGGAGCAAACCCCAAGAGGGTACAGGGTGGTGCCCTTCCCAGGGACAAAGCATGAAGGACAGTGCCAAAGGCATCCCCATTGCTGAGGTCCTCAAGACGGCACTGTGAGGGCTGGCACCCGAGGGGCAGGGTCAATCACGGATTCATGGTTACTGACGGGAGGCCGTAACAATGATCAACACGGTTGAAAGGGCCGGGCTCCAGGGCATCGTGGTGTGTAAGTAGGTGGGTTTTAGTGATTTCAGCAGTGATTTCAGCTCTTAGACATAGCAGGGTAAGACAGCTTTTTAAGTTAACAGCTCTTTATCAGGGAGAGAACAAGACTGGGGACTGGGAGAGGGAGCTTCTTTTAAGGGGCCAGGACTGGCTAGGAA